>JAOUZG010046976.1:941673-969108 GCA_026289955.1 Argiope argentata
TAGTTTATTGAAATTTCAACGGACATTCTTTTTGTTGTGTCTCTTTCTAACTTCTTTCTGTAACCTCTTGAAAAACTTGGTAACAAGCATCAACCCTTTAAAAATGTATTATACTTAGTTTATTGAAATTTCAACGGGCATTCTTTTTGTTGTGACTCTTTCCAACTTTCTTTCTGTAACCTCCTGAAAAACCTGATAATAATCATCGACCCTTGAAATCCATATTATTATTATATACAGTATATATGTTTATTTATAGTATGCAAACTATAAAAATCAAGCCTAGAAATGTATTTGATTTAAAAACCTTATTTTCTAAAAGAAAGAAATGTTTTTAACTTTCCAAAAATCTCAATTTATTAATATGATCATTTCTTTTCCAGAAATAAATTCATTGATATCAAGCAGTAAATAGCCAAATATGGCAGACTGGAGTTTTCCATAGGAAATTTCAAGATGGAAATCGATTGGCATGCATTTTACTGTTTTGAAAACTTTAAAACAAACCCTTAAGTCATTTCACTGCAACCTTAAAATTTTTTTATACTTTTTACACTTCTGAAAAATTGTTTAATTTTATTTTATTTTCAAAAGTTTTATTTTTTTAATTGTTTTGTAAATATTAATTTTGGCAAAATATGTTTTCCATTATGAATTGTTCCAAACATTAAACCTTCCATTACTTGTAATAACTGCTTTTTTTAAAAAATTGATGTAATCTTAAAAATTATTATGGATGTAGGAAATGGGTTCCTTGGGCATGGTATGCTTAGCCAGCATCTACTTTGGATACATCATATCTAAGAGATGTTAGAAAAAAATGCTACATCAAACCTTAATTAATAGCAACAATAACATAACCTATTAACTTAAAATTCCCCTTTACATCGTTGAGATGACTTCACAGTATTATTTCCCCATTAGAATGTATGCTACTTATAGAAATGTGAAGGTTTTGACGTTTGGATGCCAAAAATCCTCATTTTCCCACTGCCAAATAAACAACGAATTCAGTTTAGTTTTTCCCAATGTTAAAAAGGTTAGACTAAACCTGTTTTCGACCGATTATTTCAAACGATTCTGTTTATTTACTTAATATTTGATGCATTTAAAATCAAACATTGTTAATTGAAGGATTTTTCGGATTAATTTTTCTTGTACTTTCTAATCAAAATAAAACAAGATAGAAGAAATTAAGAATTTCTAATGTGTAATGAGTTACCTCAATTGGCGTAGAAAATTCATGCATGCGCAGTGAGTTCTGATTGTTGATATATAGAATATTTTCAACTGATACAGACTTGATTTTATTTTTCTCAAACTAATTAGCAAAACGATTTTGAACAATAGGTTTGCTGACTGGTTTTATTTCAAGTACATATTATAAATGAATTGTTTTTATGTTAGTTGTGTGGGCTAAGCTTTGATAGACAACCGTTTGGTACTTTGAGAGGTTGGTAATTTTTCGGTAGCGCTTTGTTTGGTAATTCATTGAATTTCGGTGAATCATATTGAATTTTATTGAATTTAGATAATCATATTAGTATTTCCTTGAATGTTGGTGAATTATTTTGGTAATTAATTGAATTTTGGCGAATTATTTTGGTAATTCATTGAATTTTGGTGAATTGTAATTCATTGCATTTTGGTGAATTTTACTGGTAATTTATTGAATTTTGGTGAATCATTTTGGAGAATCATTGAATTTTGGTGAATCACTATAAACATCAAAATGTGAATGAAACTATAAACATCAAAATGTGAATGAAACTATAAACATCAAAAATGAGTATTCTTACAGTTAAAATAAGCAACAGCACAATGCACATTCAAAAATTTGATTGATATTTTTTTTTATCGTGGCACATTTGGAATGATTTGATCTTATTCTAGCATAAGATATAACGATGGCTAAAATAAATATCCTGAATGTTCAATAGAGGCATTTAATTTAATAGAAAATTCAAATTCTTTATGCAATGTATTGAATTTTTATCCAAGCTTTAAGAACTAATTCAATTTCACATCAAATAAAAGCAAAAGAAATTACTTATAACTTAACAAAAACTTCTTTTACTAACCTTTTATATTATGGAGAAGCTTAGCTTTTAAACCACAAGATAATTTTCAAACAACTTTAAGAACTTGAAGGGTTCTAAATAAGATTATTTACGATGTTAAGAAATCCAGAAGCAACAAAGCTTATCAGGAAAATTGCTTTTACAAAACTGAATTTTTTATTATATTTTTAGATTCAAGATTCCTGAAAGTTTTTTGGCTTAGAAGAAAAGCACAAACGCAGTCCACTGCGACCCAAAATCAAATGTAACTGGATTGACAACTCAGTGTGTTGCATAAAACATCAGAACAAAAAAGAAACTCTTCTAAATATTTTTTTTTCTTTACAGAAAACACAATTCCATGGTGAGTGGGAAAAGTAAGAAATTTGAAATTCAATATAAAATCTTCATATCTTATACCCAACTTACAAAATCACCAGAAAAATCATTTTGGACTCAAAAATAACGGCACAAAGGAAAGGGGGAAAACACGCAGTTTTATATATTGTTACGTTTTTAGCGTATCGGGTTCGGATTGAATGAACTTTACTTGAGGACAGTACAAACAAATTTATTTACAGGCATTTACAGGATGACTTAATAAAAGAAATTTTCAAATAAACACAATCCAGCAATCAAGTCACAAACAGCGTAAATGCAAGCCTTACGCACAATAAAAACAGACTGCAAAGCAGGTATCGTATAGCACAGCAAATAGTACATCACAGCGAGCTCAATTATACAACTTTAACGTCAAACGTAAGCACAGCTCACTAATAACAAGCGAGAAAATAATCAGCTCATGCAACGAATCGCTACTCTTCCGAGAGGAACTCCCAGGTTGCGGCAACCCGTCCCTTGTACAGCCGAGCGAGAGAGCGCCCAGGAGCAACGTGACGCACCGTGAACGTTCTGGGGGCTACCAGAATATTCCCCTCGCCAAATCAACTTGGCTGGCGCAAAGATCCTCGCCAATGCTTTCTCCTTCAGCACACTTCCGCGGCGTTCGTCCGCTTGTAACAATATATTATCTGAACACATTTATATTATATATACGAATGACATATTTTTATCAAGTTTTTGGAGTGTACATTGTCTTAATTTTTCAAATACATTTCTTAATATACATTGTCTTAATTTCGCAAATTAATTATAAGAATTAAGCAAAAACCAAACGCATAACATATGTATTGGAAAAGTCAACATGCAGAAATTCAAACTTAGATAAACTGAATAAAAGAAGAATGCAATAATTTTTTTCTAAAATAATGTTACAATGTTTAATTTGAAAATTCAATATGGCACGATTAAAAAGTCACTTTTTAGGAGAGTTACAATCCCTACTTACTGTAAAGATAAATGTTGGTATGTATATCTATGTGTATTGGTATTACATAGGCTAGACCATCTGACCAGCTGCTGCTAGGGTTCGCAATCGTCTGCTGTTAAAGGTTCTACGCTTGACCCTTAGGGTTTCAGGTTTGCGATCTGATTCCATAGATGACCCTCATAAAAGATGATCTGTTGCACGTTAAATACGTCAGGCCAAATGTCCTCCAGCTGTTATGATGTGGAAAGAGGCATGACAACTCAGGTGTCGTCCTCTTCAACTGACCATGGTTCGAAATTACGAGATCCTTCCCAAAATAGCTCTAGTGTTGCTTTACAATGGGACGTTAATACAATGAAACTAATCTAAACCTGTTGGTACTAAATTTGAAAGTAAAAAGTCACAATACACATGCATTAGAAAGTATAAAGGTTCAATGACATGGAATTTTTTGGAAAAATTTCAATGAATTAAAATAAACCTGAGTCTTTTTCGATATAACATCTGAGAACATTAATGTAAAAAAATGAATTTTACAGTGCCTTAAATTTAAATGAAATTTAAATCACTGTGCCTTTTTACTTTATAATATATGTGTAGGGTGCCTTTTTACTTTCAAATTTAGCAGCAACAGGTTTAGATTAGTAATTGTAAAATAATGAATTTTACAGTGCCTTACATTTAAATGAATTTTATAATGCTTTCAAAAGTTGTCTTTTTAATAATTCAATTTTTAGCAATAAGTGAAATATTTACCCTGAAATTGAAACTTTTTTCATTGCTTTATTTAAAATTTGGCCACACTATTTTATTGCCTTATTGATTGCTAAAAATGGAATTTATTTAATGCCTACAAAATTTATCAAATGATTTTAAAACCTATGTTGCATTACTGTGTAAATTAAAAAACAGATGATTCAGGCATTTAAGTTTATTATTTAATTAGATTTGTCTTCGTTGGAAATGTTCCTGCGTACAATGAATAGAAAGTATACGAGACAATTGAATCAACACGGAGTCCCACAATTTGATAATAACATGGCTTTAACGGCAGACAATTTGATTAATCGTGGGTGTGAAGCTATACCTAAACGGTCTATTGAAATCGATTTTTTTATTTCCATTAATATACATTATCTTCTCGTTTATCTTAATGTATATAATTGTTTATAATAAAAAGTTTACTCATTTAGTTGAGCCAAAGATTTTCAATTGCTTTTAAATGTTCGTATTCTTGATATTATGTTTATATTTATATTTTTTTTAGTTAATCAAGTGATTGCAATAGAATTTTTAATTCGGCTGAGAAAATTTTGATAAATATTTTGTTATCATTTAGAAATAAATTTAACAATTTTAAAAAAGCAAGTAATAAAATTTTAATAATAATAATTTGAATAACCTCAATTTGTAATTGCACATTTTGAATAATCTTCTTGTTCTATCTCAACTATCCATATCCAGGAGATTAAAACCAATTGATATGAAGTCTATTATAGACCTCTCGCCAAAGAGGTTAGAAGACATAATAGACGAAACAAATTTAAAACTTATATATATGTATGTAAATAGGTGTCCTTAAGGATGTAAAAGGAAAATTTGTGCATATTTATGTTTCTCTTTAAGATAAATCAGCTAAAACTTTTAACAGTCGCATCAAAGAAAATAATTTTTTTAAATTAAATCTTACGCCGTCTTACTAGTTTTAAAATAACGCTCATTCACCCTTTCTAAGGTTTGATAAGTAAAATATCGGTACTTACGTATTATACCGTCCAACTTTATCGCCAAATTTGAAGTCATCGCCAATGAGTTTCTAAACCACCAATTATGGCAATCCGACAATGGTGTAATACGTTGATCTTTATCACTAAATTTAGATCCGTCGCCAATGAGTTACTAAACCGCTGGAAAAACGGTATAATACGTAAGTATCAAAATTTCCACCAAATCTATCAGTTTTTATGCGCAATTAAGTTGTTTGTCAAACGTTTCCAAAAAAGATTTAGATGATTTATTTTCATATATCGCACAATAATGAGATGTCTAAATTTGTCTATTATCTCATCTGTCAATTAGCAAGTCAAATTAGTTAAATATATTTGATAAATCAATTTTTAAAAATTAATTTTAATTTTAAATATATTTTAATGTACCATTACATTAAAAATAGCCTTCTCAATCGTATATTATAGGCCACATAATCTTCTACTAAATATTCTTCTTCAGTATACTGTAGTCCATTAAATTATAGATGATCTAAAATTATTTTCTCTCTCTGTATTAAATTCATGTAGAAAACTCCCTAAAATAACCTAAATTATTAATGAGGAATTATAAATGAGTAGATATGACTTAATGTTTGTCTTATTTAAATATAAAAATATTTTCCCGTTTAATTTATTAATTTAAAAATATCTATATAAAAATAAAATTATCATAATAGGAACTGAAATGTTATATTAAAGAACACGATTTAAATAAAAATAAATATCCTTTTAAATATTCAAAATATTCCTCTGGATATATTTAAGTTATAGATAATTCAATTTCATTATGTCTCCTTTCAAAATGTAGATTATTTCAAAATAAAATTGGAAAAAAGTAAGAGATATTGCAGAACCAAAGCTTAAAAATTTAATAAAGCTGTAATTCGAATTAAGGATTATGCTGGGTTTTAAAAATCACATGTCTTCTGATCATCTGCAGCTGTGAAATTTTTAAAAGCTGGGTGTCGCCAAAAGATTCGCCAATGAACAAGGATTAAATATTGCACTGAATCCTGAAAGAGACAGTCCTTGAACAAGGATTACATTTTTGTGGCATTTGAATTTTAATACTATTATTTATCTATAAAATATGACTTATTCATTGCTGATAATATTGCATATTAATTTTATTCACGATGGAAAAATAATAGTAGAATTTAAACAGATCTAGAATGTGCATTAAAAGAAGCTTTTAGTGTGATATTAAATAATGTTCTCGATTTATTGAAAGTATAATTAATTTTCATATTCTGTTACTATATCTTTTTTTAAACAAATTGAGAAATTAAATTGAAAATTTTGGTATTTATTTAAATTATGACAGTTTCACAATTCTGAAATGTAAAAACAATTCTTTAAAATTCAGCTGTTTTGCGTGTAAGAGAGAGTAATATAAAAACTTAATTAGTTTTAAATTACTGATTTTTGCTTTTAGTCAAAATACTTAATAATGTCACTGATTAATATTAGTAAATTTTGCTATGGAATTACTATTATTAAGTAGTATCTGTTTTTAACAATGTTGATTACATTTTGAAATACCAGTAGTGTATTTGAGATGAATATGGTTGCATTGAATCTTGACGAAAAGGAGAGAACAAAGCCTGAGCAAAAATTTGCTTTCAAATCTTCTACATCAAACCATATTGTGAAATATTAGAAAATCTTCCCTCTTGAATAAGGCCGCCAATATCTTGAATGGCATTAGAAAACTACATTTAAAAATTAATTTTTGGGGATGATTTTAGGAATTTTATTATTCGGTCATGTGCTGCATGGCATTTTTTCGATTGATATTTGACGTGTAATTAATTGTACAATAATTGCAAAACGCAATTTGAAACTGAGTTTGAAATAGCAGTCCTATTTCTAGCTGAATTAAGCAAAGCTTTGATACAGCGTTACAATTAAAGCTACAAAATCACATACTAAATTTCATATAATTAAATTGTTGTTTTTTAGTTATAGCATTTATATGGTTTTGAAAGTACAAGCCGATAAATAGACAACATTTTCTCAGTTCTGATTTCGAATTTGATTTGAATTTAAGAATTAAATTTCAAATCAAAATATTATTTATCTGACTCCTTTCGTTTTGTAGTTACTGTAAGAGATTATTCAGGAGAACTAGTTAAATATGCATCTTTTTAATGGAATTTGTTCACAATTTGACATGTATCTACAAATTTGGTATAAAAACTATAAGGAAAAAGTCACCAGTATGACTTAAAGCCTTCTTGAGATATCATGTTCACAATTATGCATCTGTACACACAGGCAGACTTATTCCAAACATTTACTTTGCCAAGATGTCTAAAAATTAGAGATTCTCAAAAATTAAGAATTCGATTTTTTTGACGACTTTGATGAGTTTTCTTATTGAAATTTATGACTAAAAAGAAATTTATTTAGAAAATTCAGGATTTCTGGGGTTTTTTCATAGGATGCGCTGATTACGAGGGCTATCCAGAAAGTAGATTACGTTTTCGTCTGCGTCCGCTAGGGGCGGGGCTAGCGCGGTCATCTTGGAGTCAGAGCGTTGCGCAGCTCAGTCGGCATCTAGCCGTGCTAGTGAGAGGTTCGTGCTGTGCTCCGTTCAGATACTGCGACGGTTTGAAATGTCTGCGTTGATTGAAAATCCCGCGGGCTGCGTGCAGTAATAAGGTTTCTGACTGCAAAAAACTGTAAACCGATAGAAATCTATCAGCAGCTTTGTGAAGTGTATGGGGACAACATTATCACTGAAGGTGGAGTTCGTCAGTGGGTCATAAGATTTAAAAATGGCCGAACCAATGTTCACGACAAAGATCGAAGTGGGAGACCCAGCATAGTGACTGCCGAACTTGTCGAAAAAGTCGATGCTAAAGTCCGTGAAAATCAAAAGTTCACAATAACGGAACTTTCTTTGAGTTTTCCACAAATTTCGCGAAGTTTGTTGCGACGCATAGCTGCAAGAAGAGGTAACGAAGGGGTTGAAGGCGCAGGCGGCCGAATTTTTCGACGAAGGAATTTCTAAGCTCGTACATCGCTACGATAAATGTCTTAATTTGAATGGTGACTATGTAGAAAAGTAGTATTTGAGTGTGGCTTTCATCTGTATATAATAAAATTTGTTTCCTATACTTTGTTTATTTTTTTATTCCAAAACGTAATCTACTTTCTGGATAGCCCTCGTAATTAGTTTTGGATAGAAGAATGTATTAATTATGTGTGGAAACATAGACAGGCTATTAAGAAATTATTTTAATATATTCAAATCAAATTTATGTTTTGAGCTTAAAAATATTTTGGGGCCCTTCTCCTCGAATTCATTTCCCCTTCCCCCTTTAATGAAGAAATTTGCTAATAATATTATTAGAACTCTTGTTTTCTGAAAATAATCCCTCTTGTTTTGAAACAACCATCATTTCGGATCTGTTGGCATTTTTATCATATCAGAACATGATATTGTTCTTGAGATAAGGTTTTAGACGTCAACGAAAATCCCTAGGCGAAAAATAAAAATATCCATTGGCAAAAACTAAAAATTTTACTATCTCAAAAAATCAACTTTTTATAACGCGTTGTCATCGCGTTTACGAAAGCTCTGATAAAAGAAAAAATGAGTAAATGACTACAGCAAATAAAATCTAGAAAAAATGTCATTTTGAGCGCTTGATTATAGGAAATGTGATATTTTTTTTAACAATCAATGCGAGACAAAGTTTTTTGGATAGGTTGCAATACTAAAGTAACTATTAATTCAATGAAAAAATTAAATTGAATTAAGATATATAATTCTTGCGCGAACGCGTGGTGCTTGGCCGTTCAAGAAATGATGTTCTGGCATGATACATTGGAATATGCATAGCAGATTTCAATTTCATCTTTATTTTTTACCCTTAATTTCATGGGGTAAAATAGTGACCATTACATTTTTTATTTAATACTTCATTTTCATTTTGTTACTGTCATCAGTTCTTTTTATTCTTTACTATTAAAGATTATTAACTTAGAACAATAAGAACAAGTGAAAAAAAACGAAATTAGCAAAGTAATTTTTAAATTATTTTTAAATGTCTTAAATTTTTTTATCTACTTATCTTAGCTGAAAAGCTAATTTCAAATCCTTTAGAGATATACAAGTGGTTTCATATCGAAAATACTTTAAATGAAGAAAATAATTTTCATTAAGTAGTTTTAATCAATTATCATATTTCACTAAAAGTTAATAGTGTTATTTTAAATGTTCACCCATTCTTATCAATACTTTGGGGGGGGGGGGAAATGTCGAGGAAAAATATGCAAGGAAAAAACCGTTCATTTTTGGATTAAAATTTGTCTTGTTTTTTAAACTGTGTGAGACATTTTATAAATATATATATTAAATAAAAATTTGAAAAATTAAGGCAGCAATTGTAAATTTTAATTAGAACATTTTTTCATGATTGGATGAAATGAATTAGCACCCGAATTCGCCTAAAATATTCATAACTCGGTGTTGTTAACATTTTTAACAATAGATTTTCATAGATATTTATTAATCGTAAAAGAGTGGATTATTTTTTGTTTAAAATTTTACAATGTAAGTTTATTTTATTAAATACGATATTTTATAAATTGAAAAATTCTGAGAATTATATAAAAAGTTTCAATTTTTTTTAAATTTTATTATAAATATTATTATTGACTCAAACAACATAAAACGCAATTTTTCTTCACATTTAAAACATTGACAACAAAAATGTGCAACTGTACATCTACTGCTAATGGTCTAGAGATCAATTAATAGGGAAACAATAAGAATAGTCATCCTACGAGGGCAAAACAAATACATACAGATACAAATTCAATCGTCAAAAACAGGTACATACAGATATTGACAAATATACGTAGTGTACTATGTACCTTACACTATTTCTTTACATAGTCATCACACCGGTTCAGACATTTGCCCCATCGCAGCACTAAATTAGAGATACTCTTGTGGTAGAATTCTTCCAGCTGCCTATGGAACCACCGTCGGACCACGTTCTTGACTTCTTCGTCACATGTTAATCGTTGCCCTGTCAGAAACTTCTTCAGTGGACCGGAAACGGGAAAATCACTAGGGGCAAGGTCTGGACTGTAAAGCGGATGTTCCAGATTCTCCCAGTGAACGCTTATTCTCAAGCAAGTTTTCACGACCTTTTTGGAATTCACGACCCACCATTGAACACTCTCAAAGAGAAACAATTTTCCCCCTACGTGGGTTGTATTTCCCTGCTAATTGCTATGGGCGTTTGTCCCTTACTCCATAGAAAACGAATAACAATTCGCTGCTCATAAGCTGTGAACGTTTGAAGAGCAATCGCCATCTTAAATGACTCAAAGCAGCGCCACTCATCGGAGCAAAAGGCAGATACGGTTGATATGGTTCAAAGAACGTTCACTGCTTTGAATGTTTCTGTTCACTTTGTATTCACAACCATATTTTGGCTTAAAAAATAGGCTCAAATACTTTTTAATTTACCCTGTATTATTCAATTCTATTTTCGATAACTATCAATATTGTCATTTTGTTCATAATGCTTATCGTTAGGTGCATTTTTTAGATATAATTATTAAAATTTGAAGACTATAAAAACTAAATAGTAATTTTTAAATCATTCGTCTATGAATTACAAAAGACTGTATGAAAAATTTCTAGACATAAATTATCGAAGATTTTTCCTTTCGTTTATGCAAAAATGAAATTCATTTTTATTTAGTTTGAAACAATTTTTTGTGTAGATATATATTGGCTTCTATCGTCTTTCGGGAACTTATATTAATACAAAAGAATCTATAATTACTTTTCTTCTGTTAACAGTTTCCTAAGTAACAGAACAAAAGACCTCAAATGTACCAAAAATCCGTTGTTGCCATAGCTACTAACACGGACGTCATTTTATATCGTCTGCTAAATCTTTTGTAAAAAGTTGCTTTTGCTCAATCTTCTGTGTATTTGTACGGCATTTGAATGTAAACGTTGATTACTTTTCGTCTAAGCCTTATTTCGTTGTTTTAAAATTCGAATGGCAAAATAAAATGTCAGGAGAAAGATTAACTACAGAATAATAGTTTTTCTTTCAACGATGCTGGATAGTTATTTTTCTGTATTAGAGATTGTGTCGTCATTTTGCAAAAAGTAATGAGTTTGAATTTCTGTCTTATCTTTCGATATTGTATTCTTTAATATGTAGCTCTTCTTTTTAGATTCATTTCTTGATGCTTGTTTTCTTTAGAGAATTCTAGATAAACTTTAAAATGAGTCGTGAAGTATTTAATATTAACTGGGACTTGAAATTGCAAAAAGAAATCTGTTTTATGCACACCACGCAAAATTTTGTTATAAAGTCAAAGGTAAAGAAAAAAAATAATCCAAGAAAAGTAAATATCATGAAATTTATATCCGTTTATAAACAATTAATTAAAAAAATTTTAAAACATACCCAGAATTTTTTGAAAAGTTTAATTACTTGTATATAGCCTAATAATATATTTTTCAACAGTACTTAAGAATTCAGAAAAAATCTCTAGATCCGTTGTAGAAAAGTATAATTGCTTGTATATAATTCAAAATATTTTTTTCAAAAATATTTAAAAATTGAGTAAAACTCAAGTTTTTGAAAAAGTATGTTATTAAAATTATGTTTTAAATTATTTTATCATTATACCAATTAACAATAAACATACCACTGCCTTCAAATAAAAGAAATATATAAATCTTAAAAGCTGAATATATTATGTCAATAAAAATCAATCTATAAGAGAATATATAACAGTAATTAGAAATTGATATGAGATGAATTATTTATTTATTCATTGATTCACAATTTGTTTCTTTAATCAATGCCTGGAATTATTTAATTGAAAACAATTAGTTCCAAATATAAAAACATTATATTAAATCAAATTATAACAAAGAAAAATTCATTTATTTTAACTTATCTTTTAACATTCTAGATTAAATGTATTTTTGGATTTCCTGGGATTATTTTTTATAAATTTTTGTTTTTCTTAAAAGATGAAAGAAAGATTCTTAAAATATGTAAGAAAGATTTGCTTCGTTTTGATAATTATTTCCGATTTTGCTCTCGTTTTTACATATTATTTTACACATACGTTGAAACATTATAAATTAATAAGTATTGTTATTTATTGTTAAATACTTGTAGAATTACAATCAGAACTATAAAACATAATGTTAATCTCAAATTTTAAAAAATATTTAAACAAAACTACTGAAATTACATGTTTATTTTTTTATTACCGAACATCTTTTAATAATTGCAAAGAAAATTTTAAGAAAGCTTTGTGAATAATATGAACAAAATTAAAAAGAAAAAGGAAATTAATAAATTAACAAATGAATAAAAATTATTCATAAAATCTTTGTTTGGGGTTTGCTGCATATAAAACTGTACATTCTAAAGTTATAAGAGTTCAATGTTTTATATAAAAAATTTTATTAAAATTTCATAGTTAAATTTTATATTGGATTTCTTTTTTTAATGTATTTTCTTCTTTATTTGGAAAACTTTCGTTTGCTAATAATATTTGCATTATTAAATATATTTTCTTCTTTGTCTTGCATTAATTCGTTTTAAAAATATTGTCTGCAAATAGTATATTTTAATTCTTACCAGTAAACAAATTATTAGAATGATGCGTTAGATATTTACATTTATTTTCCTTTTATGAAAGTCAAAAAATTCTAGTTCAAAAAAGCTTTAAAATAGAAACGAATCTATAACCAAAATAAAAAAGATGAAAAACAAGTAATACTTTTGAAAGTCACAAATAAAACTTCAGCAGAAATTTATGATTGCAATTTATGTAATAAAGAAATATCTGAAAAATATCTTAAATTTTTAAATATTTTTGGTAAATAAGTAACAACTAAAATTTTAATCATTAAAATTATATTTTAACAATGTATGCCTTTAAAAAATTTGAATTCATTGAACTAAACTAAAAGAAATATATTTTAATCTAGATTCAGTTGTAATTTTCAATTAGCATGCTAAAATCAATTATTTTTATTCAAATTTCAAATTCAATTGCAATTTTATTTTGCAACTTTTATATTCCCTTTGAACAGAAATTTATTCTTAATTTAAAAATAAATTTCCATTCTCAGAATTTCTTGAGTTTATTATCAAAACAGAACAGACGTTACTTTGAAGTTAATTCATATTTTTATTATATCAAACGCATGTTATGTACCTGACCATCCGTATGAGTGTGAAATAATTGTCATCCACTGAGTCTTTTACCAATTCAATATACCAATCAACGATAAAACTGGTCGCCTAGCAACTGAATGCTATGGCGTTGCTCATGTTCGTTTCTAATGATCATGGCGGACATATGCTCCATATTATTGAGATATAACGGGTCATGCTACTTCTAATTCTCACGGGACTGTCAAAAATAATAAAATGGCTCAGGGTATTGAAGAAAAGATAAGTGTATTGTATTTCCAACATTTTGATAGGTGATAAAGTATTAGTATTGCAATATTTTGCTTTTTCAAGAATGAAATAAGGTTAAAAATATACAATTTTTTCTTGGTCGCCTAGCAATTTAAGTTTCATTTTAAGTTGGTTGTTTAAGTTTCTTGGCACAAAATCCATATCTGTCAAAGTTGCGCCAATCAAAAATTATTTGGGGTTTGTATATTTTTTTATTATGTCTGTATATACAAAGTATTAATATAAAGATGGAAAATATGAATTACATTTCCTTTTAGACTAAGAAGCAAACGTTGGAACTATTTTAAAGAACCAAAGAAAAATCGCTTATTAATCTTCCAGCAGATTTAAATAAGGAAGTATTTTTCTCTTTTGAAATCTTTAAAATACTGAGAACTTTAACTATTGTTGTTTTTTGGTTTTATAAAAGTCAATTGGTTTGAATTATTTGAGCTCGAGTTTAGTGGTACAATGACTTTGAGAACAAAGTAAATTTTCTTTTAATAAAAGATAAAAGTTCTAGGTTATCTCCAATTCGAAAAATATTTTTATCAAGGGAAAAGTAACGCATAATTTTACATTTTAAACAAAATTTTTAAATACAGATTATTTATTGCAGTGTCTTCTATAAAACAAATTCGAGAAAATTTGTCTTCAATTTCTATTATTATGGCCTATATGTTATTAAAATGTTTGTATTATATTGTAAACATATTATGTTGTAACGATCTTTATTGTATTGTGTCACATTTCTGGTGTTGTATCTTATTGTATTTCCTTGAATCATATAGCATAGTTCAGTTAGTTTTGTATTGTATTGTATTGTATTGTGTATCGTATCCTATTGTAAAGTACAAAATATCAGCTTAGCTTAAAAGGTAAAAATGAAGTCAAAATAAAACGAGATATTCAGAATACCAATTCACAAGCTTTAAAAATCCCTGGCTTATGAAAATTTTTAATAAATTTTTGCTTAATGTTGGTAAGATATGTTTTGGTTTCATTATTTTTACTGAATTACCTTTTTTTCAAGCAGTTAAATTTGGTCAATTTTGCATTCTATCTCTTTCGAAATTAGGAAAAAAGCATAAAATTTTATTACTTACTTTTTAATAATAAAAATTATAAATCTTCTATTGTTAAATAATAAAACTTTCACGGTTACTTTCCTGTTTAAATAATAAAACTTCTAAGTTTACTTTTCTGTTTAAATAATAAAACTTCTACGGTTAGTTCTTTATTTTTATTTCTCAAGGTATAATTTTTTTCTCATTTGCACTTAATCCCTTTCGAAATAAGGAAGTAAATGATCAAGTTTTATCATTTGTCTCTTTATTTTTAATGTGATATTATTATATTATATTATATTGAGTATAACTCCTTTTCAGTTTACTTTCTGAACCTTATAAAGAAATATTTTCTATTTTCTATTGGATATTAAAGAATAAATAATATACAGCAATGAGAGTGAATATCTCGGTGAAATTTGCGGATAGGCTATCCAGTTTATAAAACCTGGAAATGAACAAAAATTAAACTGTCTTACTCTGCCTTTGCAAATTGATTCAAAAATATGTTTTAATATAGAAAATGTTATTTCATTATAAAGAGCTTTTTTATTATTAAAATTTTTTGGATAGTTGAAATTGCAAGCAACTTAAAATTGGAAAATTATCTACCTTAAACTTTGGTTGTTTGTTTCTAAAAAGTCTGAGAAGGTCAAAGAAAAATTCAGACACCAAAGTTTGCTATTTCTTTCAAATTCTTTTGTCCATTTATATTCTGCCTTTATGAAATTAGAGAAGCAAATAACTAAAACAATTAAAATCGTTTCTTTATATTTCCTAACGAAAAAAAATATCTACATTTCATTCCCGATTTGCTATAAAGAATAATTTCAGATATATATTTTTGACAGCATAGAAAATTCTTTGATTATATTAAATTATCTCAGTTTATCGGCACTGTTTTAAGAAAATAAAAAATGTTTTTTGTCAATCAGTTGAAAATAGATTAACTGATTGAGTTTTTTTATTTATAATTTTTAAATAGAAATAATTATATTAAGTGCCACAATTGCAGAAAAAACTATGCAAAGTACAACAATAGCAAAATTAATTGTGTAAAGGTCAACAATAGCAGAAATAGTACAACCATAGCAACAAAGTTTTTCATCCAAAAGTAATAAAGAAAATGTATTTGTTATTTTTAAGTACATATATCTTATCATTATTAAAATTAGAGTTTTAGAACGCATAAACATAATTATAAGAATATTTAATAATAAATCAAAATAAATTAATATATATTCGTAATTGTTGTGCAAAGCGCAACAATAGTAGAAATAGTTTTGCAAATTGAAACACTAGCAGAAATGGCTGTGTCGAGTGCAATAATAGCAGAAATAGCAGTATAAATTGCAATAAAAGCAGAAATGGTTGTTAAAATTGCAATAATAGCAGAAATGTATGTGCAACGTTCGACAGTATCAAAAACAACAGTAGTTTTCATTCAGAAAATATAAAGAAAATGTGTTTTGTAATTATTATAGATACACCAATCTTACCATAATTAGAACTAGAATTTTTAAAATGGCTATAATTAATATTAAACTATTTACTATTAAAATCATAATTTTTCAGTAAATCTTTAAAATAAAAACTGGTTGATTCAATTATGCTAAAAATTATATTAGATTGATAAAAGGATTCTTTTTTATTCCGTTTTCAGGTAAAAATTATTTTGAAAGAAATTATATCTTAAAAGCAAAGATCTAATCATATCCTACTGATTGCCACCCAGAACAGAAATCAAATCCATCTTAAATATCCAAACAGCTTTTAATTCCTCATATCGTTCTTAAAATATCTCAGGAGAAAATATCAGTATACAATATTCCTGAAATATTCCACCCAATATATTATACACATTTTCTCAATTTACAGGACAAATTTTGTGTTTGAGAACATGATGTCTTCTCTAGCTTGCGCTGAACTTTCCCCTCCTTCATGAATAGAAAGCTTTTCCCCTTCTTTCATGATAATATTCATCTTGGATATTAATGAGTAACAACTCAACGGACACTCATCACGTGGATGGAGGAATTTTAATTAAACGGATGCGCCGACGTAGTCGGAAAGATTCAACTCAACTCAACTCATGCTCTTCGAGGTAAAAATTGCGAGTAGTCGTAGAGATAAGAGAAATTCCAGCTGTAGTTTACCTAGGAGAAACCGAGTTTGATTTTCTCGGCGTTAATAAGTTGCGAAATGATAACGTGTGTCAGATGGGCACGGATTAGTTTGTTAATTTTGGATGGCTAATTGAAGAAGTTGTTATTGTGCAGCATGATTCATGGATGTGTTTGAAATTAGATAGATACGATGAAAAATATTATTAATCAGTGTCATGCTCTGATTTCACTAAACATCCAGCATGAAAACATTAAAGTAACTGATCGTTGAGTTAGGAACATAATTCTCATTTTATACTGCTAGAAAATATTCAATCGCTAATAAAATACTTTGTATTCATCCCTCAAGTCCAAGTCTATTTTTTTAACTTGTAGTGGATGACATTTGTTGTCGATACAGTTTTTTTTAAAAAAATATTAAATCATTAATTTTATTAATTAAATAAAAACTAACTTTCTCGCCAAAAATTTTTTTCTACCGCCAAATAATTAAAGAATGCTGCTTGTTTTTCCCCAAAAAATATTGAAGTTAAAGTTGAACATATTTTCTGCCGATTGTTTGAAGCGATTCTATTTATTTTCTTAATGTTTAATGCATTTAAAATTAAACATTGTTAATGAATCGATTTTTTCAGATTCATTTTGAAATACTTTCAAATTAAAATAATATATAATAAAGAAAATCAAAACTCTTTAATCTGTATTGCGTTACTCCAACTAGTGTAGAAAATTCACGCATTTGCGTTGCCTCATTTGGCCTCAATTGGAGTATATAACGCCTGCCTCTCTAAGCTTGAGAGGCAGGCGTTATATACAAGTAGAACGTTACAAAAATAGAAGATGAGTTACAGAGTATAAAAAGTCCTAAAGCTTAGATAGGCAGGCGTCCTAAAACTCATATGAACGTTAAATTTGATAGCTCTAAATCAAATCTAGCCTCGCGAATGGCCAATATAGACCGAGAAACAAACAACATATTTTCTTTTATTTTAATAGAGATACATATTTTTGCGATTTCATAAGATTACAAGGAATAATTTTAATAAATGCAATTCTTATTAAATATTCAACAACTAGGATAGTAAGCATTGAAGGCTATATATATTTATATTTATAAACAGAAATAATGTATGCTTTTCAAAAAAGAATTATTAAGAATGCACATGGGATTTAAAATGGCATATATAGACATATTGTTTACTTTAATTTGTTTGAAAACTGAAATTATTAAATAATCCGGAACTTAATTTATAAGAGCATTATCATTTACTTAATTCTTTATATTTGTAAGAACTTTATAAAATTTCTTTCTTTTGGTAAAATTCTTCATGATTTTATTTCCGAAAAGTTTTTAAAAACGTATCTTTTTCATTCTTTTTCAAATATTGTGCCAAAGGGTTAGTAAGGCACAGTTAGAGATTGGCAATTCCATTTCAACAGCTTAAATGGAAAAAGAATGGAAAGAAATGCTTTGTTTTCGGTTTTTGAGACATTTCACAGTTCCTGGTAAAGTAAAAACTGCTGAAAAATCATTCAGCTGAAAGGGACAGCGAATAAAAATTCGAAACAATCACAAAAGGACAAGACCCTTGAAAAGTAGCGTTTTCTTTTCTGTTCTCCATTGTTTTATTTTCTCTTTGCGATGAAAGTTTACTTTCAGCTTGAGAAAAACTTAGGGGAAAACTTCAATTTCTTTCCGGGTTTCATTTTTCTCGACACCAGCTCTTTTCAAAACATTAATTTCTTATTTTTATTTGCTTTAAAATCTTTCTGTTGCCTTCCTGTGAATCAGATTGTTTCGTTCAATTGTATGGTAGCTTTCTCTATTATTTCACGATTAGGAGTTACCTGGAAAGTGAAAAAAAAGGCATTGAAGCCTGGGTTTTACAAATAAAGAAATAAATAAACTTGCCAATGTTCTAGTAAAAATCAGTAAATTCAAACAATAAATACAAATGAAGTTTATTGGAAATTTATGGTACTAAAACAAGCATATATGATCACGCACTATAAAATTATGTGTAGAGCATTTATGTAACTGGAGGGCATACGAAACACTAACAGAACGAGTAACGAAAAGCTGCGAAATACTTTTTTGTTCTTTCTAGTAGAATAGAGGAAAAATTCTAAAAGTCAAAAAATATGTACTCAACGAATCTTCTTGCTTTAGACTACCTTTAATCAAAAATTAATGTAATTTTGGTATTATTTCGGTCAGTCAGCCAACCAGAGAGCACGAAAATTAAAAATATCTTTGAGTCAGGCGTCTGATATTTGTAACATAGGCTTATGATCACATATGTAGATTTTTATCTAATTTTAAAGAAAATACTTTCAAAGGAAGTCTGTCATTACAAGTAAATTCGATAACTCCTGAAAGCAAAGAGAAAATGTATAAATTATAAGGGTTATAATATAAAATATCAATATTTATCAAATTTTGAATTCATACCGTTTAACGGTAGACATATGGCATGAATGTGTTGTAACATAACTTGTAATACTGTTAGCTAAATTTAACGAAATTCGCAGTTTTATCATTCATTATGAATTATATCTTGTGCTACATTTCGGTTTCAATAAGCATCGAAAAGATCTCGAAAATACACATTTTCAGGATAGATTCAGCAGAAATTCTTAACGCAACTTTTTTTATTCATTTTATGCATCATTCGATTAGAATTAAAAGTATCCCTATTTGTTTGCATTATAATATTAAATGCAATTATATTAAATTATAATTCTAATTAACAACTATATAATTAATTAAATAACTGTTAAATTATAATTAAATTAACTATATTAGATTCTGTATTCTGATAATTGGTTGATCTTATTTAATTTTTTTGAGTTTTATTACTCTTTACTAGTTATATATGTTTTAAAAACAGAAGATTTATTTGAATTATCGCAGCTCATGAATTTAATAGCTGAAGAATGTTCTTAACTCAATTGAAAAATATTTCAGCTGAAAAATCGTTTGCCTCAATTGTATTATAATATTCAAAATACAAACGATATTTTCCAACTGAAAAAAAACTTGCGAAAAGTGTATGCATGAAATATTATTAAAATGCATGAAATATTAATTATATTTATGCTCTTTTAAAATATTATTGATATATTTATGTATTGAGTTTGAAATTAGATTTGTTTTCTGATTTAAGTAGAATATAATATATTTTTTATGTTTTGAACAGAACAACAGAAACTAAATATTTTGAAGAAGAAAAATTAATGTAAAAAACACAGAAAATAAATAGATGGCTTTTGTCAATAATTTATAAAGATTCAAACTACTTATGTAATCATTACTGTTTTGCAATTCTTTTAAATTGCTGAAAATGTAAATATGTGGTATTGATTAATCAGAAGCCTTGTGAAAATCCATAATAACATACTTAATTTTATTCACATGTAAAGGCAGAATTATGGAATTTCACTTTTGATTATCCAATTCAAATGCAACTGATTTTAATTCCAATAACCTCGTATTTAATCTTTTAACAAATCAAGATATCACAATCGAAACTTTGTCGGAAAATTTAATTACGAAGGCTCGGATAATACATATGTATCAAGATACTCAAAAGGAATTCATCCTCAGATTTTAAGTGAAGTTTTCACGCTTAGTTGGTTTTTAATATAATTCCATATGTCGCTGTATTCTAGAGATAATCATCAACTAATACATATTTGGTGGATCGAATATCTTATTTCCGATCTTTGGATATCCGGAGCTTGAAATTAAGAATCAAACATTTTAATTATGATTTTGTTATACATGAAAATTTTAGCTCCAGGCACAGAGAAAGAGAATCAGAGGTTTTACTCAGGTGTTAGACAAACAATCGCAGCGCCCCACTGCCATATTTCAGAACTACAAATCGAAATCCTTTTCATCCTTATGATCGCGTTTATACCTGGCTCTTTTCAGTTTAAGGCGACCAGGGACCTTTAAAATGAATTTTTGTAATTTTGACCTTAGCAATTTGAAATATTACTGGCATTAAGAGTAACACTATTGGGGACAACACACAAAGTTTTAAAGCATCATATCAATTTATTTATGAGTTGTATTTATTTATTTATTAGGGGTGAGGGTTAATATAATATAATATTAGTAATAAATAACGATAATGAAAAATAATCCAGGCCTTCCATATTTGTTCGAAAGCACTATAATTTTTATTATTACTTACTCTAACTCTTTTTAAACAAAAATTGGAATTAATCTTGAAATTTGAGTACGAAATATCAAAATTAACCTATATAATAACTCAAAACTATGTTAACTTTTTAAAACAGTTTAAGGAGTTTTGAGTTACTACATTGGTTAATTTCAATGTATAATATTATATTACATTAACCCTCCTAACTCATAAATAAATTAATATAATGTTTTAATCTTTCATGTGGGATCTCCTATAGTGTTAATCTTAATGCCAGTAAAATTTCAAATTGCTAAGGTCAAAATTGCAAAAAGTCATTTTAAAGGTCCCTGGTCGCCTTAAAGAAGACGTGATAAGGATAATATTTTTATTGGCTGGCTTTGGCTACCATTTTGTTAGTTCAGTTTATTGGCTTTTTTATGTTCATAAATGATTAATTTCTTACTGTTGCGTTTGAAAAACAGGAATATAATCCATATATTTGAAATTTTAAAAAATACATATATAATGAAATAAAATAAAGTGTGAAAATACTATTACTGTTTTAATGACAGCCAAAAACTAGCAATTGTTTTGATGTATAGTTTGAATTCCTTCATAGCGTTTAAGAGCATTTTTTTCAGATGATGTATCAAATTTAAAATATTGTTCTCTCGGAAGAGGAAGCTGAGCAGAAACAAAATTGATCATTAAAATGTAATAAAAAAATCAATTTAGTCAACTAAGCAAACTTTTATTTCATTTACTTTTTATTAAATAACTACAATTAATATAAATGTATGTATACACATGACACAATCACAATATTAAGTGGTGTATTAGAAAGCAGATTTTTCTACCGATTTTTCCTTCACTTTTCCGAATTTTTCGACACGTACTACAATCTTAATGTTAGGTAGGATAAGTGACCAACAATTGATGACAAATATTTTAAGGTGAGAATTCGTAATTGAACATAAAGCTTAAAATTTCTTTTATTTTATTTTTGAGCGAAAAGTCCTTCGTTCTAACTACCAAGCCTCAACTGTTATCGAAAATCATTTGGATAAAGTGTATACTTCAAGCAAAAATTTTCAAAAAATTATTGATTTTCGTAAGAATTGAATTTGCATTCTTCACCTTCACGTGAAAAATGCTGAAATTCTTCCATTTTACCCATTGAGCTACTGCATGTTGGTTTTAATTCTCATTACAAACTGCCAAAACTCTATTTAAAGTATGAAAATGAATGTTTACAAATATTGATAAAACTTGCCACTTGGCAACCAGTTTGCTCATCTAGAGTTTTTTGTTTTTATGCTAGTAATTATTAAAACAAGTTGGAAATAGGAAATGTGATATTTTTTAAACAATAAATGGAAGAGAAACTTTTTCTTGATCGTTTTCAATATCAAAATTATTAATTCGATTAAATAATTAAAGTAAATAAAACTACAAAGTAAAAATATATTACAAAAGTGCGACAGTTAAACCTGAAAAAGAATTTTTAGAAAAGCACCAAACGATAATCTTCTGAGAGGGAGATTAATTATTTAAAAGCAAGAAATCTTAAACGAACTTTGAAAATGACGTTATTTCAAAGAAACGACAAACAAAAAGCGATTGATAATGAGTAGTAGGAAAATATTTTTGAATTCTTTTTTTTTTAATTTTTAAAGCAATAAGACCTGTTTTGAATTGTTACTTTTACTTATGTGAAGAAAATATTTTGTACAAATCAAAGAATTCGCCTTCGTGATTGTAATTTATCTCCGCATTTTAATGAATCATGCGAAATAAAAACGCATCTGCTTTCAACGAAGTAACGTAATATTAAAGCTATACTGGTAAATGTGGGTCAGCTATTTGAACACGCATCTTCTTTCAAACAAGCATACTTAAAAATTAACAATGAAAAATTTGTAAAAGTATATAAAACTATTTTTACCCGCATATTTCGGAGACATCAAAATTTTCTAACCTAAACAATATCGTCTTCTCAAATGAAAATAAAAATAAAAATAAATCAACTATCATTCCAAATTAAACATATAAAATGTCTGTATAAAATGAAACTAAAATGAAACATGATATTTTTGGAAAATAAATGAAACGTTTTCTATGATATTTTACTATACATATGTTACTAATCGAATTAAACAATTTTATTTAAGGCAAATATGCCTTAACATCTAAAAAGCATCTCCTGTAATCGGAGCCCAACATCTAATTTCTTAATTTTTTGGGGAGATACATAAATCTCTTAGCAATTGGTCCAAGTGAAATATATAACTACAGATTTAGGGAAAAAATGCTGATGAATTAAGTTTTTACATACATCATCTGCTCTGTGAATCATATTTAACAAAATATTTTTGAGACAATAAGTCCTTAAATAAAAAAGTGGTACTCCAATGAACTAAATCAATCATCAAAGCTGATTTATCTATGAAAATTTCAATATAAATAGATAGAAATGCTTATTTATTTATTTAGAAGTTGAAATATTAAGAATATTTAAAAAATATGAATCTATAAGAACAAAGGAATTTAAACCATAATTTTTTATATGTTTATAAACATAAAAAGAATTTAATTATTGAGAGCATTTATATACATCTAAAAATAAAATTTAAAACTGAAGGTTTCAATTAACCTGTGAAATTTTTGCTGAATAATTCCTTGAGATCTTATAAATTATAAAAAAAATTATAATGTTTCAATTTCTGTATTGAACATAAAACTTCAATGTCGGACTACTCTGCATTCAGTTTTTAGTTTTATTTAAAGGCATGCTTGAATTGAGTAAAAATTTCTTTATACTAAGTGCACTTCAATCATTTCCTCTTTAATTTAAAACTGAATTTTACGTGCACTGATAGAAAATCATAGAGAGATGCTGAGTTCAAAGATGAGGGTTGCTTAAGGCCTACATAATAGTGCAAGTTAATTATATGATTATCGGAATTTGAAACTTAAAATTATTTTGCGAAAAAACTTATTATGAGACCAAGTTATATAAAAAAAATTGATTTAACCCTTTAGTTGGTATTAATATTGGCGAACCGACAGGTCATCAAAGGCGGCTAGTAAGTTAATAAAAAAAGCATACTATAGGATAAGTTTAAAAAATTAAGAGTATTAAATTCTGTAGGCAACTTATAACGAGTATAGGTAGACCTCAGATTAATACCAAGACACCAAAACTGAAACCGATTGCTCACCAAACTTTTGCTTTTGGACCGATTGCTCACCAAATATAATTGTGAAAATTTTTATTGAAATTTAAGGTTGCTCTTCAAACGCCCTTTGCTAGCATTTTTGGATTCAAGTTCTCAGGATTGATAATTCCAAGAGAGTCGTTCGATAATTGGTACAATTTTGGCGTACTTGGCGTGAAACCAAACTATACACTAATCTTAAAACTTACCAAGTTTACTTATCTGGCAGCTGTTATACCTATAATTGCACTTGATTGTGATTTTTGCTTGAAGTATATTTCAAGATTTTTATATTTTATTTACTCCGACTGAATACTCTCTTTGATGACATGGTTAACTATCTAAAGAGTACATCTACTAATAATTTCCAGCAACATAAATTAGCTAATCGAAATGTTTGATTCAATAGTAATAAATATGTTCAATGAATGAAGAAAATATGAAATTCATATTATTCTATGTCGAGTGAAGATAGCGGTATTAACCCGAGAGGCAATGACCAAAAGCCGAATAACATAACCACAATACTAAAGGTGTATTTCAGTAACGTAGATGTTAAATGACTCATGAAGCTAGAGCCAACTAAGTTGATAGAGAAATGAACGATTTTAAAGCGCCCAGAGTTATGGTAAGGGTATGAGTGCGTTGATTCGTCAACAGAGTCTGACGGCTTTGGTTTGCTTCCTGCGTCAAGTAAGTGACGGCTTTTTTTCCTGGTAAATGGCTCCACAACAGATCAGAAGGCTACGTTGTCAAGGTCTCGGGGCGAGTGAAGGTCACGGTATGAACCCACGACGCTAAGGCCAGTAGCCGAGTAACATAAACACAATACTAAGATTGTACTTCAGTATTGCAGATGTTATCTAGCTCAGGAAGATAGCGCTACAATGCTTTATTGATATTTTACTGTTGCCATTCAACAATTAGTAATAAGCTAGATTTCTATGCCACATATATGTTAGCGCTTTGTGTATAGAAAGAATTCACTCAAAACAAAACAATAAGATTATAAAACAAATACCACATTGAAATTGTATAAAATAACATATAAATAGTGGATCTTTATTTATTATGAAAAACAATTTTGGTCCACGTGACAAACATAGATATTTGAAGAATGAAATCCAATCATATATACCCATCTCTAGATTTAATATAGACAATTTGTCCTAACATGTCATTTCATAGATTATACCGTACTAAAGCATAGCTATTTGGCAAATGAAATCTAATCAGATGTATCCATCTCCAGATTTAATACAGAAAATGTGTCCTACATGACATTTCATAGATAATACCGAGCTAAAGCATAGCTATTTGGCGAATGAAATTCAATAAGATATACCCATCTCTAAATTTAATATAGAAAATTTGTTCTAACATGACATTTCATAGATTATACCGAATTAAAGCATATCTATTTGGTGAATTAAATCCAATCATTTGTGCCTATATCTAGATTTAATATAGAAAATTTGCTCTAACATGACATTTCATAGATTATACAGAGCTAAATGTTTCAATTTTTGAAAAATATTAACAAGAACATATTTAAAGCTTTTTGTGCTAGATTTTAATTCAGAAATTTCTAATTTTAAAAAGGAAAAAATAAAAAATAAACCCAATAAATATTTTAAGTTGGAGATTAAGCATCCAACAAAATTAATAATCTTGTACATTAAATGCAAAGCAAAATAATTTTGGGGAGAAAATCTAATGAAAAAGCTATAAAACTCGTTCGCTAAATACATCCAATTAATATCATAGCTCTGGCGTATTGAATCTAAAATAAGAACTTTAAAGCCCTTTACTTATAATCGAGATATTTAAAGTGCCAAAATTTGTCTCCAACTGCAATTAGCGATTCCCGCGCAAATATGTTCTGAAAAAAGCAATAAAAGTTCAGCCATAAACTGTTAGGGAAACAGCCGTTTCCCTCATGGTGCCAATTACGCGAAGCAGAAAGCAACATGTGTTAAAAATGAGATCCTGCAATTAGATGAGACTCTAAAATAAACGTGTGCGTGTTTGTTAAGCGTCAACGTTGTTTAATCCCAAACATCTTTGTAAAATTGAGGCTGGACAAAAATATTAAAATAGTGATTAACTATCGTTATTGGACTATAGGGAATTCTTCTAAAAAATTATTTGAGAATTAAAAATATTTCGTTAGTTGCGTAGAATAATTAAATTGTCTCATAATATCGATTATTTCAAATATTTAGTGAATCTGATACTTTCCAATATTTAATGTTTGAAGTCCATCAATCGAATGAGTCACTTTAGTATTACAAACGATCAAGAAAAAGCTTTGTCACGCATTTATTGTTTTTTTTAAATATCACATTTTTTATTTATTTTCTTTCCAATAATCACATGCTCAAAATAACATTTTTCTAGGTTTCATTCGCTTTAGTTATTAACTTATTTTTTTAAAAATCAGAGATTTTCTAAATGCAATGGCAAAGCGTTATTAAAAGCCGATTTTTGGAGGTACTCGTGCAGATAAAAAAAATTTTATTTTTCGCCTCCGGATTTTTGTTGACTCCATATCATTCCCATAACATCATGTTCTGACATGATTATAAAAATTCCATAATGCGCAAAGAACGGCAGGACGCAAAAATAAGTAAGAAGATTCTATTTTTAAATTTATGGAAACTTAAAAACAATTGTTATAATATGATAATAAAATCTACTCTCTCACAATCACTTCCTTCCTTCTTGAAATAGAGAGCTCATCTACGAATTTGTTCGAAACATTCTCCCATTTTTCATCATATTTATCATCATATTAACAAATTAATATGTGAATTAGTGTGTGTGATGATTTAGTGTGAATCGTTGCGAAGGTATATTCTTTAAATAATATCTAAAAAGCCCTTCATAAGACGTTGAAATATAACAACTGTAGGCAAATTAAACACACAAAAAAAGTCAAGTTCAGAAGAAAAATCGATTATCAGATAGCCCCTTTCAATAATATAATTTAATTATCCGTGTGTTATATTTAAACCGAATCCTTAAGCATATTAATTACGAACTGCAAGTACTATAGGAGTTCAACTGAGGCCAATAGATTTCATTAACATTCAAACTTGAATTTAAGCAAACTTTAATTTAATTGTAAAATTACATTATGCAATTTAATTAATGTATGATGCATTTTAGTGCAATGTATAATGCAGTGTGTGTGTGTGTGTGTGTGTGTGTGTGTGTGTGTGTGTGTGTGTG
>JAOUZG010046976.1:969118-979389 GCA_026289955.1 Argiope argentata
GTGTGTGTGTGTGTGTGTGTGTGTGTGTGTGTGTGTGTGTGTGTGTGATTTTTATTCTCTTCTCTACGTCCTAACCCTGTAATATACATTGTAAAAGATTTGACACATATTTTAGAAAATGTCCATATTTCACGGGAGAGATTATCCATGTAGTATGGATATGTTTTTCTAAAGTAATTTATTTATTTTTCTTTCAATGGCTATTATTAAAGATCTTTTGATTCTAAAAGTTTTAAGTATTTATTTTTTTGTTAAATGATAATTTCTATTAAAATGCATTATTGATTTCAATAATTTCATTTGAATATTTTTTATATTTTCAAGAATTCTCTTCTTGAAAGTTCACAAACTATTTTTTACAAGTTGTGTATTATCATTTTATTAAATATTATCAATTATTTTTCAATGATTTTAAACAAAAAGCTTAAAATTATTTAAGTGGTAATTATCATTTAAAAAATTGGTCATGCAATATTTGGAAATTAAATTCTCACATAATAAAGGGAATTCTTTATAAATGTAATTCATCAAATTTTGCAAAATTAAAAAGTTATTGATAAGTTCAAATTTTAAAAAAAGAATTTTATACAGTTATTTTCAAAAATATTGTTCAAAATTATAAAATATGCCTAATAATCTTATCAAATAAGTTAGTCAACAAAGACGACAATTAGAAATTATTGATCTACAATCTTTGCCTTCAAATTTCCATTTTTAAAAATACTCATATATATACATATGTTTCTGTGTGAACGTACTTGAACTATTGAGTGTAAATTTTTAGTTTATACGAATTTATTATTGTAATAAATTCTAAACTCATGTCAGAAAAGAAAAGCCTTGATTCTATGAGTTATTGCATTTTGTGAGTATCATATCAGGCAGTTTAACGAAATAATGTTGTTGTGTTGTGACTTATGACACTTTACAAGCCCAATCACAACTATCTGTCAGTGATTTAAGCCAAGTGTGCTTATTTTGTTTTTCATTAGCGCCAACTAGGGCCAAGAGTACGATTTCGCTACTCATACGTCACCACACTTCTTACAGGGTGGACTTCCTTCAAACATTTCATTCACTGATCGTAATTTATACCTGAATAAGAGAATGATCACCTCTGAACCAATAGTCCCAGATGTATTATTCTCGACAGGGAGAACTTAATGACTCCGACAGATTTATACGTGCGCCAGTCACCATACACACGGGGAATCTTCGGCCGGAGGGGTTCGAGGTCACAACCTAAAGAATGTGAGTCCCACATTCTACCCAACCTGGCTATCCCAGCCAAAAAATAATAATGACAGTCTAAAAGTACGATTACATTCAAAATCTCATAAACCTACCAATGAAGAAAATTTAAATTATTCTCTGAAAGAAAAGAAATGAAAAAATATGAAAAAAAATTAAATATTTGATCGCACAAACACGTTCGAAGACAAACCCAAGATTTAAAAAAAACGTGAAACGATTATGCCAGATTTTAGTGACATTAATAGGGTATTATTTGTTAAATAAAACAGACTTTTCTTGAATTAATTTACTGCAGAAGGTGAATAAAATCTTATGATGCGAAAGATGAAGATAGCGGATTTGATTTTATGAAAAAGTCAAACTTATTAAAAAAATTCTTTTCTTGTAAAAATTACACTAATTAACTTTCCATTAAGAAAAGATAAATAAAAAATTTCGGAGAAAATATCTTGTGAGGAAATATATGCATAAGTAAGTTAATAATCTAGATAAAAATTAAAAGATTATCAGTGTCGATAGAAAAAAATCGGGCTGATTTTTCTTTTTTCGCACTTGATTCTGGTTGACTTTAAAATATTACTGTTAAAATCTTTTCATTCTAAATAAAAAAAATACTTTAACAACTGCATTTACAAAAAAAATGGATATGTCATTTTAATTAATAACCCTTTTTATTCATTTAAATTACTGTTGCATAAATGACAATGTAATTTTATTTTCTAAGTTCTTCTGAATTAAGATTTTTACATCGCTCATAATGACTTGGTTTTTCTTGGTTTACCTTTGAATATAAATAGAAAATTAAACCTAGAAAGTTAAGTATTCTCATCAAAAAAAATTACTGAAATTTCCGAATTAAGGCATCATGTTTCGATATTCAAAATAGGCATTAAAAATTATTTTCAATCTAAGTCATTTTGAAAAGTAGTTTTTTAAACGTGATAATTTTTATGTTGACATAAAATATATTGTAATGCCTAAATCTTTTCCATCAAAATGAAGATAAATTATCAATATGAATAATTCATTAAGTATAAAAAAACTTTTAATGATCTAGTTAAGAAAAAAAAAGAATAACTTCCTTTTACTTTAATTTGCATTTGGTGTTACAGATTATGTGTTTTAGAATTAAAAGTTTCATCAGAAGAAAAATTCATAAATCTTTATTTTTATATAAAGCTGGTAAGATTATATTTTAATCTAATAACAATTTTATTTCTAAAACTTATTTTTTAAATTAAACAAGTAATGTAAAAAACATTTTTTAAAAATCAATTGCTACTTCGGTCAATAAAGAAAAACTTTAATTTAGTTACTTTTTATAAATAATTGCAATTCATAAAAATATGAGATAATCACAATATTAAGCGGCAAAGTAGAAAGCAAATTTCCAGGCAATTTTTAATTCTTCTTTCTATATATGGTGTTCTTACTCACAGCCCAAGGGTTGCAAATCCAAGGCCTTACCAACCAGTCTATCCAAGCCCAACAATTACAATGGATCCCTGAGCACCCATTGGAAGAAATTTGACTTCTGGCTACATACGTCATAAACTCTTTTTACGAACGGACTTTATTCAGGCGTTTCATTCATTCTTCCACTAATCGTAATTTAGATCTGGAACAAAGAATGATAACCTCTGATACAATGCCCCCAGTAGCAATATACACAAGGAAAACTTTGCGACAAACCAACTTAACTTCCATCACACACGGAGAATCTTCGGCTGGTAGAATCGAACTCGCAGCCCAAGAGATGCGAAATCAACGCCCAAACAACCAGGCTATCCCGACCTACCAACTACAATTACTATAAATAATTTATAAAAAAATTATACTAGCATTGAATTTTCAACGTCAATTGTGGATTCAAAGCCAATTTTGGCAATGAAAAATGCGTCATTTTTCTACATCAGTTGGACTAATGCATGTTGGAATAATTAGAAATTTCTAATTTTCTTTAATCTGTTTGTTTTAATTCGGAATTAGTTCAAAATGAATAAAAAAATGATTAATCAACATTGTCTAACTTTAAATGCATCAAACATTATAAAAATAAACAGGATCGTTTAAAATAATCAGCCGAAAACATGTTAAGCCTAACCTCATTAGTGTGGGAAGAAACAAACTGAATTCGCTACTTATTCGACGACGAGGAAATGAAGATTTTTGGTGAGAAAGTTTTTTTTTAAATTTTTTAATAAAAAATTGATGATTTAATATTTGAAAAAACTATATGAACACAAATGTCACCCATTAAAAGTTTTAAAAAATCGATTTGAACTAGTTAGAATGGTTAAAATGAATTTCATTAATGTATGAAAATTTGAAAAAGATATATATAAATAGAGATTATGAACTAATAGTAGAAATCGAAAACTAGTTTAAAATTATTAAAAATTTTAAGAACAGAAGCTTGGTTTACAGTTAACAAAAATTATAAACCTTATGGTTTAAACAGACATAGAGTGTTTTTTAAACTTTTATTTGATTAATGTTTACATTCGAAAGTCTTTTATAAGGTGATTAAAGGGATTTTACACTATTTTCTCATAGTCTTTTCATCTGTTATCAGTTATGAAAGCCGTTCCAATTAGACATTGTATTATTAAATATAATGAACCTTTTTCGATTTGTGTGTGTGTGTGTGTGTGTGTGTGTGTGTGTGTGTGTGTGTGTGTACTGGACACTAAATCTGTCGCGGTCACAACGTCCTCCCTGTCGAGAGTAATATCACATTTGGGTACTGCGTCATGGATGATCGTTCTCTATTCTGGATCTAAATTACAATCTATGGAGGAATGAATGAAATGCATGAATGAAATCCATTCCATAAAAAAAGGTTTATGGCGTGTGTGAACTAGAAGTTAGACTTCTGTGTTCGAGTTTTCAAGGATCCATACCCTCAAATGATACATCAACCTTGCTTCCGTTGTAAAACGGTACACGAGAACAACAACAATAACTGTAATTATTTAATAAAAAAATAACTGAAATAAAAAAATTCTTTGTTGACTTAAGTAAGAATTGACTTAATAAAAAAAAATTATATATTGCTTTTTTTAAAAGCAACATATATTTCTTTTAAAATTTCTATTTTAAAAATTTCATAAATTGGGCTTTTAAAAGAATTTTGCATTTAGAAATGCTTTTTTAAAAAATTAGAAAAACTATAGGTTCATTTAAAAATCAATGGAAATTTTGCTTTTATGAATATGTTTCAATTAATTTTACTTGAACCGATACCGAGTATATAATGAGAAAACGCAATCTCACAGGATTTTACCTGATCTCAGGATTTTTAAAAATGTTTCAGTCTCATTGAAAACGTAAAACACGATTTTGGAATGAGTGGATTTGATAAATGGATTTAACACTAAATGTGTATATTTCTTTCTTTATACTTCTGTATAACTGCTTGTATTTCTGTATGTATATATTTCTTTGTATTCCTCTTTCCCTAAAAATAGCTTATAACTTTATTCTATAGAATTATTTTGGTAATTATTCAATAAACCAAAACATCACTATCCGAGTAAGCCATATTTCTCTAAAATTTTCCATCATCCGAATTTCTAACATTTGGTTGGAATCGAAATGTTAACAGTAAGTTTGCCGCCAAAAATGTTAACAGTAAGTTTGCCACCAAAAATGTTAACAGTAAGTTTGCCGCCAAATGCCGACATTTTACTCGAACCGAGACATTAATATATATTTTTTCCTATTTTATCACCTACTTGTACATAAATTTTTGAAGTGTAAATGATTTTGACATGTTTTTGTAAGTTGTAAGTAATGTAAAAAAAATCTATATTGGATTTCGAATTTCTTTTTTTTTTCATACATTCAAGAATATTTGTCAGATAAAGAAAAGGCGGCCCTTGAATTTTTCTTAAAAGATAATTGTAACTTACACATGTGTCTCTTTGAATATTTCTGTTTGATTTTTAATGCAACTAATTTACGATTTACAGCAGATGGGTTTCTTTACGATGCATGGAAACATATTGTAGATTTGAATATGATTAACAGGAGGGAATAAGCTGTTGGATATGACATTTTCTCTCCATTGTCTTAATATCAGATAGTAATTTAAATTCTAATAGCTAATAAACTTCAAAAACTAAAAACATATGCATCAGACACATTTTTTCTTACTACCAAATTGAAATAACAAAGAATTATCCTCATAGAAAATGTAAGTGTTCTGAGATAACAATCTCCAAACAGTTATTTTATTAAGGTATAATTCCTCAAATGCTAAATAGTGATAATATTAGTTCAATGTAAACGAACCAAATAAGGGACATAGGGTGTAATAGATGCAAAATAGAAATATAAAATACGTTATAGACATCGAATGTATATTTTTTCCTTTAATATTCTAATTATAAATGTTTTAAAGTTTCAACATCCTGAATACTGTTGATTAATCGTTTGAGGTACTTACGTATTGGACCGTTAATGCACCGACTGTCGCCAAACACCTCGAGCCAATTTACTTAGGTGGCCAGAATTCTTTGATATATTACACCGCCATTGTTTGTCCGTTTTCACGCATAAACTCATCCCATGTCCATTCAAGCACGCATTTTTAGATGGAATAATTCCATAATTTTGGAAATACGTCACTGCATATTTTTTGTTGGCAGGCAAATTCCAAATTTTAATCAGTTTATCTCGTTAAAAAATCAGAACAGAAAAAGCTCTCAGTGATCTTCTGCGAAAGCAACAAAATGGCGGATGACAGTTAAGGTTTTCATAATTTTTAAAATAATGACGGTTGTTTGCCATTATTGGCGGTTTAGCAACTCATTGGCGACGCCTTCAAATTTTGCGATAACGGTCGACGGCTTAGTACGTAAGCCCCTCGTTTGATTACTAGATATGCAATTATAGTAAAAAGACATAATAAAGCCGGCGTCCTGACACAGAGGTAGAGCTTCTTTTCCAAGAGCTGGGTGCCCCAAGTTCGTGTCCCGGTCAGGGCAGGGCTGTTCTTTTGTGTTCAATCTGTAAGATGTATGAATGTATTCTCATGTAAAAATAAGCTATGTAAGCGACTCAATTTGATAACTTTAGCTTAGATAGTAGCTAAGTCGACTGTGATTAACTGAAAGAGTAGCTAAGTCGTAATCTTGGCCCTAGTTGGCGCTACTTCAAAACAAGAGATGTTCCTTTCGGCTTAAAACTCGATGATGCCTCTGCGCAGCTTGTGCATGCCAAATACCACTTATAACAACAACAACAACAAACATTTTAAGACCTAACTGAACAATTTTCTTATTAAAAAATGTATTCTCCCTGCATTTCTCTTTCGAATAATTGTTGTCTATATAAACTTTCAAAATTAAGCTTCTTGAAGAAAGCAAAATCGTTTTTATTCATTTTAATTTTAATTTTCGGTCTTATCTAGTGAATTTATTCTTTTTTTAAAGTAATATTTCCAAAAAAATCTTTTTCTTTTTCAAAAATATGTTACTAAATATTGTATTCCTAAATACTTTAAGTTGAATAAAAAACTTATTGTATCAAATAAAAAAATTACAGAAAATTATTAGTAAATAAAGTACTCATATTTTGACATGATATTAAAAATTCAGAGATAAAAAAAATTGTTCTCTTATAGATTTAGTAGCAATTTTTGAAAAAAAAAATGTAGGTAATTTTTTTTGGTATTGGCTATTACTGTCTCGCTATGCTGTATTTATTACCAAATTATTTTGAACATTTTTTCTACGAATAACAACTAATAAAACAACAATTTCTACTAGATTTCTTTCGATAATAATGTATTTTTGTCATAGAAAATTTATTACAAATTACTATATAACATTTATCTATTAGCGATAAATACAATTAACTGCTAGGCCTGATTTTCAAAGCTTATTTCAAATTTTAGAAAAATAGAATTTTATATTATACAGAAGAATATCGTCTGATGAAAACATTTCCTATACTACAATTTTCTCGTTTAATAATAATTTATTTTTCTTCTCTAGATTCTTAGTATTTTGTAGAATTTTTTTTGGAAAATTATGATCTATTTTTTCACAAAAATAGGAAAAGTGGAAACATATCGGTAGATATAAGGTCAGAAAATTGCTTCAGAAATTCAGAGCACTTTTATATTTGTCCTTCAATTCTCTATTCTATTCCTGGTTTGTTGTCTTTCAATTGAAAATACCTTTGACGTGGATTTTATAATTCGACGTACAATGCGAAATATTCGTATTCACTTTCGAATTTCCTATCTTTTTCATAAGAACAGCAATTCTATTTATTCTATAAAAAAATATGTGTAGAAGATTTTTTTATTACTTTTTGAGGACATGAAAGTTTGAGTACAGCATGAAAAATTGGCAGTTTCTCTACGTTTGCTTTTGCAATTCGTTTTCAAAAATCAGACTTTAAGCAAACTGAGAAGGAATTGACATTTGCAATGACAATAAAAAAAATTTCTTTTGAAAATATTGTATAGATTAATGCACAGGATAAAAGGATGACAATTGCAAAGATTAAACGCATGAAAACTTACAATGATGTGAAATTTTCAATACCAACAGGCTATTTCTTATTGAAAATTATAAATAGGTTTTACGGAATTCTCTTAGTTCAGCTGTCATGGACTATATTAGATATAATGTTATTTTGGTTTTCTCTACGACAACAGCAAATTTTCTTTTATCTTGACAGATGTCGACAGGTTTTGTTTGCTGGTATCGTTGCTCTATCGTGGTCTTAACTGGCCTTCATGGTGACAGTAGCCATTTGCTTGTAATGGATTCCACAACATAGAGGTAACTTTCGGGACCACCTGAAATCATCGAACCATCTTCGCTTGGGATAGGCCAGCCCCAAACAAGATAGCTTCCCTCCATACTAAGGATTAAATTAAAACTATTATGAGAACTCGTTAACTGCAAATCATTAATACAATTTTCAACAGCTGTAATGTAATGATAGCTTAAACGCAATCATATATTTAATGCAATATTCAATAGCTTTAATACATTTATTATTTTTATCCAATATTAAATAGCTTTAACGCAATGATAGGTTTTATGCAATATTCAATAGCTGTAATGAATTGTTCAATAGCTTTAATGCGATATTCAATAGTTTAAATGCAATATTGAATAGCTTTAATTCAAAACTAAATAGATTTAAAATGATATTCAATAGCTTTAATGCAATATTTACTAGCTTTAATGTGATATTTAATAGCCTTAATGCAATATTTAATAGCTTTAATGCAATATTGAATAGCTTTAATATGATATTTAATAGCTTTAAACCAATATTCAATAGCTTTAATGCAGTATCAATAGATTTAATTCAATATTGAATAGGTTTAAAGCGATATTCATTAGTTTTAATGCAATATTCAGAACACTGTAGGTAAAAAAAACCAGATTAAATGGTCTAGTTGCAGTAGCTATACAAATTCCAAAGTTAAAGATCTTGTTTCTCAAAATAAAGAGTATAAATTGTGTTACCCTCTCTTCAAAATATATAAAAATATAAATTCTATCAATTTTTCTGGTAACAGTTTAGAATTATATGGAAAAATGAGTAAGTTTGGTAAGTAAGTAATTGTAAGTTCGGATATGAGTATAAGTAATAAATGCACAGCTAACTGAATTTAAGATCCGCATTGCTCAACATTTGGGAAGTTAAATTCAAAGAATAAAAATTAATATTTAAAATCTGTCAAATGTAAAACATTTTCCTCTATTTAATTATTCAAAGTGGTAAATATATTTATTTTGAAAGTTTGCTTATTTTCGATTTTATTAATTAATTTTATTATTTATTTATTTATTTATTTATTTTTATTTATTTATTTATTTATTTTTATTATTTATTTATTTATTTATTTTTATTATTTATTTATTTATTTATTTTAATTATTAATTACTTTTTTATTTATTAATTTTTATTTATTACTTGATTTTATTATTTTATTTGTCTGCTCATTAGCAGTTTATCAAATATCGACATTAAATTGTTGAAACGTCTGAGATTTCACTTGCTATGTAAATTAGTTTTACCATATTTCAAACAAGACCACGCCGTACTTTTACACACACTTAATTTAAATGTTTATTTTCCTTCAATTATTTTTTTCTTGTTGTCTCATTTTATAGGAAACCGAGGACTAATTCGCAGTTTACCAAACACTTATATTTACTTATTAAAAAATCTCAGATATCATTTGATAAGGAATTTTTTTTACTATATCTCAGATAATCCTGAAATTGTGCACAAACACAATTTGTTTTGAAAGTTTATCTTCTTTGGATTTTGCTCGCTTATTATCCATTTTGAAGCAATACTATGATTGATTAACAGTTTATCAACGGTCGGCTTTCAATTATTGAAACCTCTGAGATTTTCTTTGATACGGAATTGTTTTTACCATATCTCAGAAAACCTTGATGTACAACATACACACATTTATTTTACATACTCGCATTAGTTTTGAAATTTTATTATATTTGTATTTTGCTTTTTTTTATTCTTTTTGAGGCAATACATCAGTTGATTAACAGCTTATCTACCGTTGACTTTGAGTTATTAAAACGTCTGAGATTTCATTTAGTTAGGAATTTCTTTTGCTATATGTCAGATAATCCTGATATTGCACACATGCACACATTTGTTTTAAAAGTTTATCTTCTTTGGAATTTGTTTGTTTATTATCCCATTTGAAGCAATACTATGGTTTATTAACAGTTTATTAACCGTCGACTTTAAATTATTGAAATGTCTGAGATTTAATTTGATACGGAATAACTTTTACCATATCTCAGATAACCCTTATGTATAGCATACACATATTCATTTTACAAACTCACATTAGTTTTGAAATTTTATTATATTTGGATTATCCCATTTGAAGCAAAACTATGGTTTATCAACCGTCGACTTTCAATTATTGAAACCTCTGACATTTCATTTGAGATAGAATTTTTTCCCTATATCTCAGATAAAGCTGAGATTGTGCACCAACA
>JAOUZG010046976.1:979399-1009098 GCA_026289955.1 Argiope argentata
GAATTTTTTCCCTATATCTCAGATAAAGCTGAGATTGTGCACCAACACAAATTTGCTTTGAAAGTTTATTTTCTTTGATTTTGCTCGTTTCTTATCCATTTTGAAGCAATACTGTGGTTGATTAATAGTTTATCAACCATCGACTTTCAATTATTGAAATGCTGAGATTTCATTTGATATGGAATTTTTTTACAGTATCTTAGATAACCCTGTAGTGTACAAATACATACATTTATTTTGAAAGTTTATAAGATTTTGCTTATTTTTATTCAAATGGAAGCAATATTCTAGTTGATTAATAGTTTATCAACCATCGACTTTCTATTATTGAAACATATGAGATTTCATTCGAGAGGGAATTGTTTTTACCATATCTCAGATAGCTCTAATCTTCAACGTATACTATTTCTTTTAAATACACATATTTGTTTTGAAATACGTGCATTTGAAAGTTTATCTTCCTTATATTTTGCTTGCTTTTTTATTCTGTTTTGAAGAAATACTCTGGTTGATTAACAATTTATCAACCACCGATATTCAATTATTGAATCGTCTCAAATTTTACTGAATTTTTCCCCATTTATTATACAACATCAATGCGAGATACGACATCATCTGTTATTCATCCACAGAATAGGTTTTCCGTGAAATTGCTATTTTTCTATTTTTTCTTTTTCAAGATAAAATGTTCCGTTTTCTTTCTCTTTATAAGGCATTGAGAATGGAATGAAAAAAAGGCGAATTAAATGTCCTAACTTAACCATGAATATCGAAAATCAATTAATTTATTATAGCTTAACAGAGCATCGGCCAGAAATTCGAAAACTATTCTTTTGCAGTTGAGTATTTCTGAATTCACAATGATATGGTTGGAAGGCAAGTCAAGGCATCCTTTGCAAATTTTAGAATAATGAGGTAAAAAAAGGAACTATATATTTTAGATAATTAATTGAATTTCTTTTCTACTGAGTTAGAATAAGTTGAAAAGTTTGTTTTGAGAAAACAATCCAGTTGTTTATTCTGTATAATTAATTTAAGAACATCCTTTTTGGAGAAGAAACTAATCATGACAGTCTTTTGTTTTTTAGAAATCTGCTGTTTGTAGGGGAACAATTCTAGGGAAATTCATTATTTTTTTTCTTAATTTAATTTGAGTTTTTTTACAATATTTTTTTCACCCTCTTTGTTTCTTGTATTCATATTATCAGCCATTGTTGCTGTAGTTTTTGAATTTGAAATTTCCTAGGTGGTTTTTGAATTAACATTTTTCTATCAACCCTATACTCTCTACAGAAAATAATCATTTTTTTTTATTTAAAATTGATATGAATTGAAAAAAAACATGAGAGAATGTAGGTTTTTGATGAAATTTTAATGAAATAACAATCTGGAGAATGGATAACCCTTTTTTTTGATTACACATTACCTAAATTCATAAGGTTGGATTTTACTACTTTTGTATTTCGAATTTTCCCTACATTGTCTTATTTTATTAAATCATTAGCAAAACCAACATCGCACAAATAAGAAGCAACAAACTTAATTAAAATTTTGTGATATTAATCCATAAATCAAGTTTTTTTAAAATTTGAAACTCCAAACAAAATACATAATGGAAGATTTCTAATTAAATGCATTGTTACAAATAGAATTAATTCAGTCATCTTCTTGTGCTTCAAAAATTCCATATAGAGGAAAATGATTAATAGATTCATCATAATTTCTCGGTATTAATATTTTGAAAGGGCTCCTGATATCAAATAATATATTACAATCATATTTCCTCATGAATGGATATCATTTCAAGAGAAAAAAAGCAATTTGGAGATCAAAATTTATTTCGAAAAGGTGCTAATTAATACCTAATATTACTCCAAGTTAATAAAAACAGCGCATATGTCTTTCCATACTATTTATACAACATATGAATTATATTGACCATCCAAAGGTGGCCAATAACTAATATTTGGTGCACTAGTTCCAAATTTTTGTGGCAAAAAATTTATACTGAAGATCATTGTAAATTCGGGGGTGGAAAGGTATCTTCTACTCTAGCTGTATTATATATATATATATATATATATATATATATATATATATATATATATATATATATATATATATATATATATATATATACACACACAGAGAGAGTTTGATTTAATTTTTTTTTCATAAATAAAATACTTTTAATTCATCCAATCCAGTTCAAGTTTTTTTTTTCAGTTTTTTCAAATATTAATTCATTAAGCCAAAACTCTTCATTTTCCCATCGCCAAATAAGTAGCGAATACAATTTGGTTGTTTTTTCCAAGAACAATAAGGTTAGGCTTAACATGTTTTTGGCCGATTATTTTAAACGATTGTGTTATTTTCATAATGTTTCGTGCATTAAAAATTAAAAATTGTTAATTGATTTTTCAGATTCATTTTGCAGTACTTTTGAATTAAAATAATACATAATTTTAAAAGTTAGAAATTTCTGATCTGTATTCCTTTACCCCAACTGATGTAGAAAAATACTGCAATTTGCGTTGTCACAATTGGCTTTGAATCCTCAATTTAGGTTGAAAACTCAACGCTAGTATAATTTTTTGATCATTTACTTATAATAATTATAACTGTCAGACCGGCATAGTCTGGTTGGTATGGTGTTGGATTCGGATCCCTTGTGCTGTGAGTTTGAACACCATATACAGAAAGGAGAATAGAAAATTGCTTTTTATTTTGACCCTTAATATTGTGATTCTATCACATTTATGTACATATTTATATTGTGATTATTTAATAAAAAAATAACTAAAATAAAAACATTTCTTTGTTAACCTAAGTAAGAATTGATTTAAAAAATGGTTTATATATCACTCAATTATTTGATGGTCAATAAGTTTACTGAAGGAACTGCAGGATTCCAACCCCCGATTTGATTTTTTGTGATTATTCTCCTGCTTTCAACTACTTTTTTCATAACCCTTATATTATCTGTAACCTAACTTTGTATCTGCGCATATATGAAAGCTAATATTAGCAACAAAATAATACGTCAATATCATTCCCTCGTATCAAAATGAAATAAAATTTATTATTTTACTTTAATATTAGTTAGTCTTATGCATTATCTCAACTAGAACAGAACTAAACAAAATTTCTAAGATTCTGATAATGAATTAGAGCCTTTAATTCACTTTGAAACTAAGAGCATTATAAGCAACAATTCCATTTATTTCGATTAATTGAATTTGCATCGATGAAACAATTATGGATAATTCCCATTCCCGTTAATCTTTAAAATAAATAAAAACTTTTCCGCCAAACAGAAATTTAATTCCCATTTAAAGCAAGCGATTAGTGAAGGAAACGCAGTGAAAATAATAAAATTAATTACTTCTTAATGATGAATTCACTTGATGCAATTTCAAAACAAATTCAATAATACCTAAATAAATAATACGCATAATGAGCTTATAAATAATAAATATGGAATAAAATTGGATTATGAGTTTAAGACGGAATAAATTTAGGAACTCTTAAAATTCTGTTAAACGAAATAAAATCCAAAGAAATGGAATTAGATCAAACAAAAGATAATAATACGCATAAAGCCATTTGGTACTTACGTATTATACCGTCTTCGTCAACGATCACCAAAGGTTTAGTAGCTCATTGGTGAAGGATTTAAATATAGCGATAAAGATCAATGGATTACACCATTGCCGGATTGCCATAATTGGCGGTTTAACAACATATTGGCAACGACTTCAAATTTGGTGATAAAGTTGGGTGGTATAATACACAAGTACCAGCTATTTCTGGTTATATCTTTACAGATGATCTTTTTTAATATCTGTTTTCTAATATTTTATTTTATATATATATATATATATATATATATATCACCATTACCAGATATTATATATATATATATATATATACACTGCTGAGAAAGAGAAAAGGAAAAAGAAACAGTTTAAAACAAATTTATTCAAGAAGTAGCAACATTTTTTTTCTTTAATGTAACACAAGTATTGCAGGAAAAAAAGCATTACAGGAAAAGAGAATTTTATAAAGTCTTTCTTATGAATTTTGCACTTTATTTCGTCAACTAATTTGAATTATTAATTTGATTGTAAGAAGAAATTAAAGTCAGAGAAGTAGACAATGAAAAACATGTTCATTTATACATTTTTTTATTTAAAATAAATTGCCAAAGTGTGCTTTAAAATTCCAAGAATTTCCACAAAGACTCAGAATAAAAGTAATTTTTCATCAATTTTCTTACATCACAAAAATATTTCTGAGAGAAAATACTTAAGAACAAGCTAAAAAAATATGATGAATTTCAATATAAATATAAAAATGCCTTTCTTAGGTTAATTCAAGCATTGTTACTTTCAAACTGCCCGGAGCTCCCCAGCTGGAAGTGTTTTTTAAAAAAATTATACAGAAGAAAGACACATCACAGCAAATTTTTAATAAGAATTTCTTTATAAAAATATATGTCCTTTGTTTTACTTTGATCACAAATTATCAAAATTTTATCTCTTCATTGTTGAACTTCTTTTTTCACATTCATTAAATTGATTGAAAAAGAATTATTTATGACTAAGTAGTGTGTGTGGCTCAACATTCTTATGCAGATAATCATTTATTTTCTTTTTAAAAACCTTTTTTTTTCCTTTTTCCTTTTTCTTGGCAAAAAAGTCATTAATTTTTTGCACTTAGAAATAAAGAAATAAAGGGTACAATAAATGAGCTACTTATACAACTAATATAATGAGCTATTTATACAACCTCACTTTTCTTAATTAATCATAAAGGTTTATTATAATCAGTTAAAAAATCAGTTTTCTGTGTTGATAACTGTGTTCTGTTTTCATAACTGTGTTCTGTTTTCTGTGCTGAACAGATTGCAGCATTAAATAAACATTTTTAAAATTTTCATTAAAAAAACCATACACCAAGCAAACAAATAAGAATACATTCAAGAAGTTCTTGCTTCATAATTTTTTTTAAGAAAAGCTCTTTTTCTGTATTTGTGCATTCTTTAAAGTATCTGTTAAAAATAAATTAGTAGAGTATAAATCAAGACGTATCTTCATATTGTTACCAGTCACTTAGAAATATCTTTTATATAATTACAAACCTTCAATTTGGCTTCCTAGCACGAACGTCATTATAAGAAAGACTGTATTACGATTAGGCCCGTTGCTTGCGCAGCGAATGCTGCGTTAGTGATAACAGGTCTTGGCCACAAACTTGGCGATCATTTGTCGACAAAATGGGTAATACTGGAAACTTTAAGCATTTTTACGATTCGTCCAATAGAAAGTGATATCCCCCTTATTGGCTTAGAAGGTTCTTGGCCCACCACCCGGGAGTTATAAAAGGCCAGCGATTTCAAGTTATGTGTCTGTCGATTGAATTGAGCCGGAAGTGAGCTGAAGACAAAGACAAGTGACGTGCCTTCTATGATAGCGAAGGAACTGTGTCAGCGTTGTGTGTTGATCAAGCAAGTGCTGAACTGCTGTGTGCCGAGTCGGGTTGCCTACTGTGGAAGCAGAGATGTACGGTGTGGGGAGTAGTCAGTGTGTGGTAGTGAGTCGGCTGTTTAAACGAGGAGACAGTGATAAATTCAGCCGTTCGGACTGACGGTAGCACGAAGCTCCGAGGTACCTCTCTCCTACTGGATTCTGTCTGTGTTTTGAGAGCTGTGGGTGATTACTAATTGTGGGACACTGTCTGCTGCTGTGTGCTGTCCTGTGTTCATCTCAGCTGTACGTATTTATCGTCTGTGTATTCGTCGTCTTTGGTTGGTGTCTTCTTTGTGTAAATAAACGTCGTTTCTGCTTTCTATTGAGGCATGCTGATTGTGCTTTTAAAACAGATACCCACTCATAACAAGTGAGCTCGCCAGAGAAATTTTCAGAACCATATAATAGTGAAAAACATTTGGAAATTTGGCAAATTTAGTAAGAATCATTGCTTATCTACAAACTTGCAAAATAAATTCTGTGTCAGTTAAATATATACTGTTATTTATTTCAGACAGTTCCATTTAAAATATTTCGACATTTTTATTAGACATTTTAATATTTCTTAAATGTGTTGACTAATATTAACAAATACCGTTAATACTTAATTTTATTTATTAATTCTTTTATTTTAATTCGAATATATTAATTCATTAATTTAATTCGAATTTATCACTTCATTAATTTAATTCGAATTTATCACTTCATTAATTTAATTAGAATTTATTAATTCGTTAATTTAGTTAACTTAACCATTTGTATTAAATCTGAATGATTTTTATTTTCTAGTGTGTTTGTGCGTGCGTGCGTGTGTGTGTGTGTGTGCGTGCGTGCGTGCGTGCGTGCGGGCGTGTGTGTGTGTGTGTGTGTGTGTGTGTGTGTGTGTGTGTGTGTGTGCTCAGTTAGAAATAATTTTTTTAGAAGATAGCTAAAATTTTGAATTTTTAGTTTTTTTAATTATTTAAATTCTTGATTGCAGAAACAAAATTCCTTATGGACATAAGATATTCATATGTATTGAACAATAATAAAAATATTTCAGCAATAAATTCTAATTATTTAATATCAATTAAATTTTTTAATCGAGTGGTGTCCTCAAATGGGAATATCTTTGAGCGAGCAAATGAATTAAACAAAGTTTATCCCAGTAAAATCTATGTTTATTCTACTAGAACAGTATTTTTGCGATACACATCTAATATTTTCAAACTTTGCTTGGAAAGTTAAAATAGAAATCTAATGTAGATTACCCCCAATAAGTTTTTTGCTTTACATTTCAGAAATTTCGCTAACCTATGCTAGGTAGAGAAAAATAGAAATCTAATTTAAAATACGAGGATTGTATTGTTGTGTTATACATCAAACATTTTATTTACATGTACTGAGAAGGACAAAACTTTAATTTAGTTTAGACTATCATAATTGTGTTTTCTAATTCAGAAATTTTGATAACCATACTTGAAATGATAAAACTGAAATCTCGTTTAGGCTGTAAACATTTAATTTGTGACAGTGACTGCTTCATCACATTCTTCAACATATACTTTCATCATTCTTTAATGTATCCGGGGCTTAGCATAATTTCCAATAGGACTAACTTGCTAAAAAAATATATTAAGGTATATTAATTAGAAGCGGATGTTTTTGCTATATTTAAATGAGGAGTAAAAATCCCGAACAGTTAAAATAAAAGATAATTTCTCTAGGACTAGGATAAATTAAACGGTAAATTTTCTCTGCTAGTGATTTGTTCTATTTGATTATTGAATAACTAGAGATTTGTGCATTAAAGTTATTCATGATTCTTTTCTTTTTTTTCTTTTTTTTTTTGACAAATAATAAAAAAAGCAGCCATTATGTTGTTTCAAAGATCCAAACGTTTTTTTCATTCAAAGTAAAAGCCCAAATAGATGCCTAAAAGTTAAAATAAGTTAAAATGTAAAGAAAATGGCAAAAGAAAAATCTACGATCTTCTCGTAAAATTATCGTCTTGTAGAAAAATGGAAAACGTACCAACTCTGTATCAAGTCAGTAGCAATCAAATAAAAAAATAACTTCAAAAAAACATTTTTTTCTCAAATGAAAAATATTTCACTTTTTAAAGAAATATCAAAGACTTTTTTTCACAGATTGATATATACTTATTGCTTTCTTCTTTTTTTTTCTTTTTTTTTTTTTTTGAAAAGGACAAGAAGCTTTGAGAAAAAAAATCAGATGAAGATTTTCTTGTAAAAAAATATTGCCAAATAAAAAATTAAAGAGCATGTTTCTATTTTATTTTTTCATGTCACGTTTATTTAAAAGAAGTATTTGCTCACAAAGAAACAAAACATGCAATGGTGTCAGTGACACTTAAACCTGTCCCTGAAGGTTATATATTTTTTTTCAAACATACTTTTTTCGCTTAAAACCCGATATTGAAATGGAAACAGTTCGGGTTTTTTTTTTCTCTTAGACCATGAATATGCTCGAAAATGAATAAAATGTAAATAAAATGTTTACATGGACATCTATGAATCAAATGTTTATTTATTTAGTATAACCATCATTTTTAATGTACAAAAATAATGGAGTTATTTTTCCTTTAATTTCGGAATTTATTTCTAATCCGTAGTTATAAATTTTATAAAATCTCAAAATTATCTTTTTTAGTATTCATTATCTTATATGACCTTCAGTTTCAAATAAATATTAAATTAAATTAATTGATTATTTTATAAATCAGATTAATTTGAGAAAAAACAGGTTAAGTACGAAGGTGCAAATGTGTTTTTTATTTATTCGTTATTTCAATGCTCAAACGAATTTTTAGTCTAACTTTGTATTTAACTGTATTTTTTCATGCAATTGTAAAATGTGACAAAAAACCAAATTAAAATGAAATCTGCTGTGCATATTTCAGTGTATCATGTCAGAACATCATTTCTTGAAAGACCAATTATTGAAAACCTTGCTAAAAATTTGATAAATTATTATTTTTTAATTCTACTCTTTAGATACTAAAACTCTGTAATCAGAGTTTTAGATGCTAAAACTCTGAATTCCATTCATCTAAATAATAGCATTTTTGAATTACCACGTTTGTATGCATTCAAAAATTCAGAGTAGCAAAAAATCAATCGCCTGACATATTTTGCTCTAAATTTTATGTAGATATGCATTTTAAATGCTGAATCCTCTTACCAAATTTTATACATCTTGATCTTTACATTTTGTAATCATCGTGTTCAATTACACTCGAATAATTGGCTAAACAGAATCCTGTAAATATATTTTGTTCAAAAGTTTATAAAAATATGCAATAGTTTACATAATCTACATAAATTACAACTTATATAATTACATCTACAATAATCTACAGCTATACATAATCTACAAGAATTACATTGACAACAGTCTACATCTACATTCAATCTACAATAATTACATCGACAATTTACATCCACATATATCTGCAATTTATATAATCTACAGTAATTACATCTACAATAATCTGCATCTACTAATAATGGTAATCTACAATAAATTAAAACTACATGTAATCTACAATAAACTAAAACTACATGTAATCTGAATTAATTATATTCGTATATAATCTACTTTAATTATATCTACAACAACCTACATCTACATATAATTTAATTTAATTATATCTACATGTAATCTGCAATAATTACATCTATATTTAATCTACAATAATTACATCTATATTTAATCTACAATAATCTACATCTACTTGTGAACTACAATAATCTACATCAATATGTAATCGACAATAATTACATCTATATGTAACCTACAATAATTACATTTAAAGTAGTCCACATCTATATATGATCTATAATTATTATATCTACAATAACCGTCATCTACATGTAATCTATAATAATTTACATCTATATGTAATTTACGATAACTACGTCTACAATAATCCGCAAAGTTGGAAAAAAAGCCACGTATCAAATTTTTATCATTTACAGCTCAAAGTATTCTTGATGCATCGTGCTCAGAGAAAAATAGTAGAATTAATTCCAAAGATGGTCTATCTGAACTGTTGAAGATATGAACCTTGGAACTTCGTCAAAATCTCGAGTTTAGATTTTTTGATGTGTATAATGCTTTTCCTTTATGTAGTTTGCATTTAAAAAGGGAAAAGAATTTGCTGGAAATAAATATTCAGGGTTTATAAAAAAATCAGCCATCAGATTTGCTACAGATTAAAAGAATTACTGCAATGCAATCTCTGTAAGTCATCAACAGATGTCCTATTTCTGAGAAATATTTTTACAGAAGCTGATTAACGCTCTATAAAGAGCTTCAAATATCCTCATTCAAGGACGTTAACTGTCTGAAGGACAAGCGGCACAATCATTCTGCAAATCAAGATTGTAACTTCGTTATGCGAACTTTAAAAAAATATATTGACAGCCGTTAGAGAAATCCGATTAGAAACTGTCAGAATCTGAAGCTGCTAAATAGGAACAAGACTGGTTTTTAAGATTCAATTCGAAGCGGTACTTTTTTTCCAAATCTGTAACTGTTAAACGATTTTTAATAAACAGTTTTTAATTTAAACGATTAAAATATGGTCATATTTTTAGAAGTTTTTGTTTTAATTGAACCAAATGAAAAAGCTATTATTTAGAAATCAAATCGTAATTGTAAATTTATTATTTTCATAAAATGAAATTTCTTGATTTATTAAACGAAAAAGTGTATTAGATGTAATATTAGATCTTGGTAGAACTTGCAAATCAATAGAAGTTATAATAAAATAATTCTATCAAAATAAAGTAATTCTATTATTGTAAAATAATTATATTATTGTAAAATAATTCTATAATTGTAAAAAAATTATATTATTGTAAAATAATTACATTATTGTAAAATAATTATATTATTGTAAATTAATTCTATTATTGTAAAATAATTCTATAATTGTAAAAAAATTATATTATTGTAAAATAATTACATTATTGTAAAATAATTATATTATTGTAAAATAATTCTATTATTGTAAAATAATTATATTGTAAAATAATTCTATTATTGTAAAATAATTATATTGTAAAATAATTCTATTATTGTAAAATAGTTATATTGTAAAATATTTCTATTATTGTAAAATAATACAATAAAATTATAAGCAATTTATATCAATTTAATTTTAGGGATTTTTTTCCAATTCAGTTAAAATTCAAAATACTTGAAGTTTGAATAAAAACAACCTTCAGTGTTAGAAAAAAAAATGGAGAATGTTGTGAGGAAGAAGGCCTCTTAATTTATTAAACCTTTAACTGATATGGAAATTAATTTTAAAAAATAACAATATAATCGTTCTCGTGTTCCTCTTTACAACGGAAGGAGGAGTGCAGTAGCTTCTGAGGGTATTAACCCCTGAGCATCCAAGGGCAGAAGTCTCCTTTCTATCTCACACACGTCACAAACCCTTTTTAAGGAGCGGACTTCATTTATGCATTTCATTCATTTATCCACAGATCGTAATTTAAATTTGGAACAGAGAGCGATAACTTCTGACCCAGCATCGGAAACTCTTTGGTGTCTAACTTAAGAAACACCACCAGCACGCTACACTAGGGAGGTAAGAGATAAGGTCTCTTGCTGTTTCATGACGTCACCATCACAAGGGCAAGTCTCTAACAATTCGAGACCGAACCCGTGCATAAATTGTTTTGGGTACTTACGTATTATACTGTCATCGCCAACGATCTCCAATGGTTTAGTAACTCATTGGCGATGGATTTAAATTTGGCGATAAATATCACGGGATTACACCAATGCTGGATCGCCATAATTGGCGGTTTAGCAACTCACTGGCGATGACTTCTAATTTGGCGATTAATTTGGATGGTATAGTGCCTTGCTTTGAATATATTTTATATGGGGATTCATTCGATTTTTAAAAATGTTTTGGAAATCTCCTTTTAAGTTCAAAGGAGATATACTGAAACTCTATTACAGTACAGTTATAATACTCATATTCAAAATACTGTTCAATGGTCACTTCCGTTTTACATTGGAAACGAAAATTGCAGAAACTAATAAAATGGATTGTAATAAATAAAATCGTAATATTTAATGTAAACATTTCTTACTAAGCTTAAAAGAAGAAATTAATCCAAATATTGTTGTTTTAAGGAAAAAAGGGAATTATTTTCGATCAATGGGGCATTCGAACACATTTCTTGCAAACATCCATTAGACCTAATTTCGAATTTTCAGCATTTCAAATTTGATAATGGTAAATATATGCATATTGCTACGTTTTTAGTGTAGCGGGTTCGGATTGAATGGATTTTACTTGAAACAGCAGAAACAAATTTATTTACAGCTATTTACAGAATGACTTGACGAAGTAAAACTTCTGATAAAAACAATCAAGCAGTCAACAGTCACTAACAGCGTAAATACAAGCCTTACGCACAATAAACACAGTCTGCAAAACAGATGTCTTATTGGACAGCAAACAGTAAATCACATAAAGCTAAATTATACAACATTAACAGCAAACGTAAACACAGCTCATTAATAACAAGCGAAAAAAGTAATCCGCTCGTCCGACGAGTCGCTTCTCTTTCCAGAGGAACTACCATATTACGGCAACCCGTCCCTAATATAGTCGAGCGAGCGAACACGTGAAGCTTCGTGAGCGACCTAGCGGCTACCAGACTATTCTTTTCGCCAAATTAACTCACCGAGCTCTTTGTCAACAATCGCCAATCGCTCACTCTTTCAGCCCGCCTCCACAGCGTTCGCCCGCTTGTAACAATATTATATAAAGTAAATATACAGTAATAAATTATATTAAGGAATCAATAATCAAACACAGAAAATAATTCATACAGAAAAGGATCTTATTAGCACTAGATTCAGTTAAAAAGACTTTTAAAATATCGTATTTTTGGAAAAAATATAACGCCATTACATTATATTAAGAAATGAGTATTTGAAAAATATATTAACAAAAATTGACAAAATAATTTACATACCTTGCTATTTTTGCTGGGTTTAAAAATCCTTTTTGTGAATGATGACAATCCATCGTTTTCACAGATTCACATCTTTCAGAAAATTAAAAACTGAAATTTTACTTTCAGTTTTATAATTTCCTTTACATTTGGGTACACAACAAGTAAATGGAATTTTATAATGCAAAAAACTATTCTTGATAAAACAAACAAAACAAAGTTGCCGAGATTTCACTCTCAATCAAAGTGGATAAAGACGAAATGGACGAAACACGGATCAATAGAAAGACTTGCGGGAACAACACAACAGGATATGACGTCAGAGCCATCAAGAAATTCTTTAATGTGGCCTTATTTCTAGAAGGCTATGGCTATACCTATTTCCTTGGGAAATACGTCCCTTTATGAATAGGAGATAACCAACCTCCACCATTTCTACACCCACCTGAGTCCTAAGGGTTATCACTGACCACGATACAACCCTTCCCGTAGGAAATACGCCTTTTCCATTTTTGCACCCAACCTAGTGCAGGAAATATAGTGTAGCGTCGTGGGCCGGGCTGCTTGTGTTTTGCGCCGAAAACAAACTCAGATCTTTAAGAAATGAAAATCTATTTATTTCCAGCTATAATACACATATATTTCCGCAGATACACATTCCCTTCCGAGAAATTCACACAGAATTCCAAGCTGAATTCTAGCTCCAATCACTAGCTCTCGCTTCGTCAGTCGGCTTCCTTCTTTTGTTCATCTCTTTCGTCCCCTTTTTATTTGGGTCTCATAGGCCGGTCTTCGGTAACAAAGGGCCAATCAGAATAGTTCCCAACTTTCATTGGATTATCTTACCTAAGTTATCTTTCCAATCACATGAGAGAAGAAAGCATCGATTAGCAAAGAGATAGGGGGTCTCCTTCTTGGCTGGGGCATTCTTCTCCAGAAGAAAGAAACACCATCTGCCACCGGACCTCATTCTGATGATTTGAAAGGTGGGAGTCTCATATCTATTACCATGGACACATCTCCTTCCTTCCCTCGATGTGTGTTCCAAACACATGTCCATGTCATTGGAGACCGCACAAATCACTCAGATACATCTGGACTTAGATTGATAGCTGTACGTCGCCCTGAGTACCAGATGTCTGCGTTCTTTGCATTTTACAAATTTCTCCTCTATCAATAACTTCCCTGCTACAAAGGTTTACTTTCCCGTGTGAACTTAGTTCGGTATATTCTAATCCGTCGCTTATCGGAAGTCTTCACAATAGTCATCACCCGCCACATTAAATCCTACCTCCTACGTTACATCATCTATAGGAGGTAGCCGACCCAACACTATTTCTGTACCCTCTCGCTTGGCTAATACCCATCCAACTGACTGAAAGCTTCATAGATTCATTTCTGAAATCCCCGCAAGGGTTTAGAAGGGTGCATAAAATTATAGAAATGTATCAAGGAAATCAACACACTCTAAAGTATTCAACCTCTCCGGGTGAATCTGCTTGGACAGAGCAAAGGAACTTTGCATTCAGTAGAAGAACGGAAACAGAATTTTCTAAAAAACAATGTTTCCAACAATTCTTATTTTTCTTTTATTCATGAGTAACTTTTCCAGTTTTCATCTTCTGCAAAACGATCAAAAAGTCTTTCTACTGAAAAAAATAACAGTAAAGAAGACAGTACAATCGCTCAAGAATAAGATTATAAGAAGGTGGTATTTTTTCTATATGAGATTCCTTTTTATCTCTGGATAGAAGATTTACTTTCTATTTGAAGAAACGTTAGAACATATATTTACTGTCTTTGCAATCTCATCTGCTATCTATCTCCTCTCTTTTGTAGGAATTTATTTATTTTTCCTTTTCTTTTGGTATAATAGGCAAGTTGGATGGTATAATAGGCAAGTACCTAACTACCTATAACAATTGAATAATTCATAATTATTATGTCTTGCATATGAGATTCAAGAAGAAATAAATGAATACTTTTTCTTCACTTTCATCTTGGTTTCTTCAACAATTGAGTTGCCCTAAAAAGTATTGTGATGTGTGTGTAGTTGAGTCGTACTCTTGGCCCTAGATGGCGTCCCTAATAAAACAAAGAGACGCATTTCTTAGGCTTAAAATCTTCTGCTCGTATCAGCGGAGGCTTGTCCACGGCAAGTGCCATTAGTCACAATACGCATGCACACAACTGATTTGAGATGAAATGTAAAATATTAGCAAGAAGAAATGATCAATTGAATTGAATGAATGGAAAAATGTGGGAGAAAACTCTCATAAAATGTATACTCGAAAATTTAAATAATCGTTTAAAATAACTAAATAGCATTTTAATCTCAAAAAAGCTTTAGATTTGGATTTTCCAATCCTATGATATCTATTTAAAATAAATCTTTCTGCTGGTTTCCTATCAGTAGAAAGATTATCCCATCTATTCTGCGTTCTCAACCGTCTAGATTGCGCAGAAATCCTTCTGTGCACAATCCAAAACTTGCATTACAATCAGAACTTTAGATCTTTATTTAATTCTAGAAATCAGACTGATAAAAACAATCAGAATCACATCCGTCACTTGTATTCGTCACTTGATTTACGGTGAAATCTTTCCGCTCGGTTTGTTTTCAGTACAATTCCATGTGACTTTAAGTGGAGGATTTCCTTAATACAATGTATTTAGTGTGCCGAATATGAATTTCGAATACTCAGCAATGGGAATTAAATATGGTGAAGGCATAATCTAGGTATTAAATCATTGATTTAGGCTTTAGAATATTTTAAACTAATCTTGATAGACAGATTTAGAAGAATTCAATATTTCAGATAGAAATCGTTTATGGAAATTTGAACATTAATTTGTCTCACGCATTCTTTCGTTAATCCTTTAAACTAAACATTGACAGGAAGATAATACTCATAAATTATTCTAATAAAATGCTTTTTTAGAACTCATAATTTAACTATCATTGATTTATTTCAGATTTTTATGGGAACAGAAACTAATTTGTTCCGGAAATTTAAGAACTAAATTAACATTTATGAATTGAAGTTTTTTTTTTTGCACTTAATCGTTATTGAAATGCTGGCTGAAAGGCCTGATGGGTTCATTAATTTTTATGACATAGATTTTAAAATAAAATGTTTGTAAAACATAAAAATCTGGATACAAAAAATTAGCCAAGAATTAATCAAAGTATTAATATAATTCCGTTTCAAACACTTAGTTTGTTTTAATTTTCTCTTTTTATTTTACATCCTCATCTGCTTACCAGAAGGATTTGCTAATTGCCTTCAAAAATGTTTCATATTTCTTAGTCAACTGTCCAGTTACACAAAAGTGGCACTTACTCTTAGCAATTGGATGCAAATCTAGTCGCTTGAACGATTTCTTATAAATTTTATTCAGTAAAGTATTCTTCATCTAAATATTTGTCCATATTCAGAAGATAAAATAGTTTGCTAAAAAATTTATTATTGAATTTTTTCAGAAGTTTAAATATTCCTATTTCAATTGGGTATATATTTCCTTACTATTAAAGGAAATTTTTATTCATTATCAGAAAATAAAGGTATTTCTTGCCCGATTTATTCTGAGTTGTAACTAATCGTACATGAATTATCTGTATGATTTCTTTGGTCAAAGGAAGTCATTATTCATTACGCGGAAATGAAATTAATTACTAAAGTATTTATTGCCCGATTTATTTTTGACCGTAACTATTAGCATATGAATTATTTGAATAATTTCTAATGTTAAAGGATATTATTACAAACCTGTAAAGTTGCTTCCCAGCACTGTCAGTTCTATCACAGTAAAGACCAATTTACAATCAGCCTTGTGAGTGCTGATCGGGTGCCACGTCAGTGATCTCAGATTTTTCAACCGTTCAACGACTTTGGTGACAAAATACATATTGCTAGAAACTTTCTAGAATTCTAACGATCCAACCAATAAGAACTGAGCTATGTCTGATTTTTCAAAACTATAGAATGCACCAAAGAGAAAAGACGCTCTCCCAAGTTCAGCCAACAATCGTGGCTCGTTCTCCTAACCTTTAAGGATTCCCAACCTTTAAGGCATGGCTTAAATAACCCATTAAAGTGGGAGGGTCAACAGCGGAAAGTGTTCGCTTGTTCAAGACAACTGTGGAAATTTCTACAGCATTCTATAAGAACACATCTTTATTTCTTATTTTATGCTGCACATTTTAGATTGTAATAAAATCCGTTAACAATATCATTACGCCGCAAGCAAACCTACTTCTCCTAATTGGTCAAATATGACGATCTTTAGTTGTAACCCCCCTTAGGACGGTCTTTTCTCTCTGACTTGAGATTCCATTACAATTAATTTTATACAATTAAGTTATTTACAAAATGTTCACAACAATTTCTAAATATTTACAATATTTACATCTAACTGACACAAAATTCATAACAATAGCTACTAAAAATTAAACTTTAGCTTGAATTTAGCGTTTAGACTCATTTTTTGTCTTTCATGGAGGTTTTTTTTTTCACTGTTAATCCTTGGCAGGTACAAAAGTATCAAAAAATGTGTTTAATACACATTTTTTACACCGTTTGAAACCAAAACTTAGCACAAAATTTAATTTGCAGTCACAAATTCCTGCTCCGAATTTAAGTAATTTTAAAAGTATCGAGTTTACAGGATTCTGAAAGTGCACACCTACAGACAATCAGTTCTTTGTTGGATTTGTTTCAAAATTTGCCAGGTAGAGTAGAGATGATAATTCTGTGCACCGAATCTTATCTATCTAGCTCTCTTGGCTATGTAATTATCATGTTAACTTATATTCAAATGGTTGGACAGAAGGACTCTCTCTGATCAACTGTTACTCAAAATTCGATACAAGTCTTTAAAAATTTGACCATATACCATTTTTCAATCGTCTCGCTCAAATTTTTTTAAAAATATCTTTATCACAGATAGACAGACGGAAAATTTTTTCAAAGGTATTTTTAAGCTCAGAGAAATCTAAAAGAAAAAAAATACGGAAATCTTGAGTTCGATTTTTTTTAAAAATTTATAACTATATATTTTCTCTATACTATACGAACGAGAAAGCAAAAAGAAAAGAAAAGAAAAGAAATAACGGTCCAAAATTATTTATATGCGAATTTATTTATTTTTTTGACAGTGACTTATTAAAATTATTTTATGAAACATATTGCATCGTCATCATTAAATAAACATCTTTTATTTCCTCTTTTCTGATTTTGTTTTTCTTTTTTAAATTTTGATACTAAAAGCTGATTTTTTTTACATTATACAAATACGCTCTTAAAAATATATCAAATATAAATTACCCTTAATATGCATAATAAGCAAATGAAAACATTAAATTTCACAAAATTAGGATAATAAGTTTAAATGCGTTCCATTTTTAAAAAGCTATCAGAAGGGAAGTACAACGAGATAAAGCAAAGCTATGTATACACTCATAGAAAACTATCGTTTCTTATCATATCTGATTTGAAATGCAGCGATAGTTATGAAGATGGAGCGACAAAAGATTAATGCTATAAGTTTGAAGTCGAAATTACTAAATAATCGCTCGAAATTTATGGAGTGCAATGATAAATAACAACTGTTATTCAAATTTTCACGAAGACTGAATTAATGACACGGATAGTTAGAAACAATTGCGTTCATTAGCACCAAACAGCTCGCTAAAAAACAGAATGAAGAACGGAGCCGAATTCAGATTTTATACATTTGGAGAACATTCTAGAATCAGCTCGTTCGAATTGTAAAGAATGCTCTAGATTCATCTCGATTTTAGAGAAATAATAAGATCAATTTTAAATTAAAATACCAATCTTTGGATAAAATTGAGCTGGCTGGGAATCGAACCAGGGACAAAAGGATTTTCAGCCCAATGCTCTGCCAATCAAGCTACGTTGAATTATAACTGCCTTTCTTTTTGCGCCATTATAACTGTGGTTTTCCAATTAGGTTTGCTCGCTTAATGTAGGACTAATTAAAAATGCATCTTCATTAAGATATATTTTAATAATTTCTTGACGTAAACCCTTCCCATGAATATTAAGAAAATCATCTAGCGTTTGTTTTCTGAGCAATTTATTTCTTTGATGCATTAGATACTAAGTTTATTTTAGTATTCTATAATAAATGTGTGGAAATATAATTTTCCACGATTTAATGCTATCTATCATATGCATATATGTCCTAAATTTAGAAGCATCATAAGCTAAGTTTCATTTTCTTTGACGAAAGTTACAATCTTAAAAGAAACATCAATTTCTTATAGTGTTATGAATTTTGTTCAAATAGGATGTCAACTTTCATGTAAATATTGTTTTATTTTAATAGTATAAAATTAGTTGTAATGGAATAAAGTGTCAGCGAGAAAAGACCGTTCTAAGGGAGTTTACAACAGAAGATCGCCATATTTGGCTAGTTTGGCGATATAGATGCATTGGCGACATAATGAAGTTGCTAACGGTTTTTATAACACGCTAAAAAGTGTAGTAGAAGATGAGAAATAAAGAACTGCTCCTAAATAATGTTGGAGAAAGTTGCACACTTGTCCGGAAAAGCACTAAGCATTAATAGGAAAATAAAACAAAATTATTTCGATTCATAAAATATCTTAGAAAGCTGGTATTTTGTGTTCTGCAAATTTTATCTTAACTCAAAACCATTTCCCAACAAAATTAATCTGTGTTTTTGTATCATCTCATGAAATTATATTTACAGTGTCATAATGCTTAGTAAATAATATTAATGAATAATAATAAAGACTACATTTTATTCTGTAAAAGAGGCAGTGGAAAAAATATAGTTACTAGCGGCTTCATTCATAACATTAAGGTAGTGGTACTAGTGACTTAAATTCATAAAATTACTTTTTATGAAACATAGACTAAACTCTATCTAAAAAACAAGATTTTGAGTGAGAAGCCAAAAATTGTGCGGAAAATAAAAGAAAATTATTTTGATTGATAAATTATCTTAGGAAACTGGTATTTTGTGTTCTGTAAATATTATCTTAACTCAAAAGAATTTTCCAATGAAATTAATTTGTGTTTTTATATTCTTTCATGGAATGATGTTTACAGTATCAGAAACATTGATATAAAATATTAACAAAAGCTACATTTTGTTCTGTACATGAATCAGCAGAAAAAATATGGTAATGGTATTTGTGGGTTAAATCAATAAAATTACTTTCTGATAAATAGAGTTTATAATCCGTTTGATAATAATTTACATTTCAAACAAGAATCAAAAATTGATTGGGAAGCAAAACAAAATTATTTTCATTGATAAAAAAAATTAGAATGCTGGTATTTTGTTTTCTGTAAATTTTATTTTAGCTCTAAAGAATTTTCCGAAGAATTCAATTTATGATTTTGATTCCTTTCATAGAAAGATCTTATACTGAGAGACTCATTGGCATAAAATATTAACAAAGGCTAAAATATTAACAAAGCATTAAAAGAATTATATTATTAGTACTTGTGGCTTAAATTTATAAAGTTACTTTTTTATGAAAAGAGGCTACAATCTGTCTGAAAAAATACTTGTATTTGAAAAAAGAACGAAATTGATCGGGAAATAAAACAAACGATATTTTGGTTAACAAAATATCTTAGATTTTTTTTCTTTTCAAAAAGGGCCTTAATATTTAGCCATTAAATTAGTTAATTTTAAGTAATTTTAGGAGAAAAAGTTTCAATTTTCTTTAACAAAAAGGCTAATTGATTGTTAAAAATAACGTAAAAAAACTTCTCGAAGACAATTAATATAAATTTAATGTTCTCCAAATATAAAAGATCGTCTGACTCTTCAAGCTATTGTCTTTTAGATGTATTTGACAGAAAATAAAAAAATGATATTTCTTGAAGTTTGGTTTTCATATTTTTAAAAAAGAAAAAACTATTGTTCAGTGAAATAAAAGAATTTTTCCCCCGTTTATACAAAGGAAGATATTAGCTCTTCAGTTTTTGGGAAAGAAATATATATTATAAAAACATTAAATTTGTTAAAGGATATGGAAATTTTTCCAATATCCTAACAAAGAATTGTCTTGAAAGGTTTTATTTTGAGCTCCGTAGAAAAGTTTTATGCGAAAATAGCATATTTTTTATGCTTTCGAATTCTTTCTAGTACTCATCAATGATGGAGAAAATACTAATTAGGATTTCAAAAAGGGAAAGTACAGTCGTCGTAGATACACCAAAGTAGTTTAATTAATAAAAACTGAACAATTATTAAAATAAAAATAACAATTAATAAAATGGATAAAAATAATTAAAACTTTCTTCATAATTTTTTTTATTTAAATCATTATAGACAAGGTGGGGAGAAATGGGTAATGAGGTAAAATGGGTAATTTTTAGAATTTATTTTTAAAAATAGTATAAAACTTTTTTAAATGATAATTTTAACTTTATAATATATTTTAGACATTTGTTGGTAACATTTATTTTCCATTAAAAGTTTCATATTTTGAATTTGGCAGAACTAGAATACCATATGTAAAGTTAGAAATGAGTACTTCTTTTTTATGGAGTAAAAGACTTTAAAAACGCCATTATTTTTGTCGCTTTATCATCAGTATTTTTCCAGTAGTCAACTACAAAGGATTCTGACCAAGAGATCTTCATAAACAAGAGAGAAATATTTTCAATATTTTATGTTTAAGGAATATTTTTTATTGTGGAGTAAAATGGGTATTGGTTAGGCTTAAAAATTTATTTAAAATTTCTACATTCTTAGACGTAATTATTTAAACCCCCTCCCTCTCAATTTTAGTGGGAATTATGTAACTAGTCTTTTATTATTGTTTGTTTGCTACACCTTGTAGGCCTAAAATGCCATGTGTTTAGATGGTTTTAATGTCCCAAATATAAAATTACTCAAAACAAAGTAAAACTATTCCACAAGGAACAAGTCTCCTTACATTGCATTCAAGTATATTATACATCACTTTAGTTATAATACATTAGTTGTAGTTATTATTATCCCATTAAAGTATATTATATATCACACAGAAAAAAAATTCAATAAAAAATTTTATGCCCTGATTACTGGCATAGAAAGGGACAATTCATAATCAAATAAGTAAAGAAATCTGCAATTGGTGACTATTATTCTTTTCCTAATAACGGTGATACTGATATTGTTGAGAGAAACCAAATTATCAAAATTTTAAAGCAAACAAACCTAAATAACCATAGTCATTACACCTTTTCAAATTGTAATTAAATCACTTTTTCTAAGCATATCCCATTTTTTGTAGAAAAAAATACTTTCTAACTAAACTTTTGTATTTTTATTGGAATTTTTGATTAATACCCCTTTTATCCTATCTACTACCCCTTTTACTCCATCCCTAGGAAAAAATTGGTTTAAAAATGTAAAAAATAACTATGCAATGAAAATAAAAATGTTTAACTATTATAACAATAAAGATAATAAGCACATTGCATAAATAAACACATCAACACGTTATTCTATCATGTAACGCTCCGTTTTTACTAACCCTAAACTATCACTGTCAAATGGTTGTTTTAACAGGGTTGCCAACACTTTACTGCTTAAATGATGACAAATTCAAATCTTGTGTTAATTTTGGAACACCCTTTATAGTAATAATTTCCATGAGTCTTAATTTATCTTACTTTCTGCATAATTTTATCAGTCAATCTATTATAAAATATTATTTTTTAACCATTTCATAAGAGGATGTCAGTTCCAAAAGGCTATTCTTTAGAGCATTTTGTACTTATTTGAATTTGAGATTAATTTATTTAGAATTCGAAATATTTAGAATTGAATTTATTTAGAATTTGAAAAGCAATATTAAGTATCATGTAATCTTACAAATGGAAGCATTTATTGATTTCTTAGCTGTTGAAAAGAAAAGGGAATAAACCTCTGCAATTCTTATACAATTATTGAGAAATGTCCTTATATTTATATCTTTACAAGTTGATATTATTGATTCAGTCCAAACTGTCAATGAGGAAACTAAAATCTTGACATCCACTACAGAAATTAAATATTTCCTGCCAAATATTGATGGTTTTTATTCTTTTATACGCTTTATTATATAAATTACCATAATATCAATTAATTCCTCTATTCTTTGACCATCGGAGCAGTAAATTGATGCAGATTTCTAATTTCAGCTTCAAGATAACCACAAAATTGCCTTTTTCTAGGTCACTGCGTTTTTCATTTAACGAATTCGCTTACGCAAGGACAGACATACGTATTAACAAAATATTATTTGCAGAATTTAATGCAAAATTTCATGTAATTTATAATTTTAATAATAAAAATACATGCAATATTCTGTCAATATCAGCTTGAAGTGGACAGCTAGACAGCCAGTTTTAATCTAGACGAACGTAACAAACTGCTGGAGTTTCGGGCTAAATTGAGACTGCTAAATTTCATCTGATTCTATTTTTTTTATTTCTGTTGTTATTATTATTATTCTCATTATCTAATTTCGAAAGGTTTAAGAAGGCGGTATTCTGTATTATTCTTATGAAGAAAAATACTTCTCTAAGTATAAAAGCAAACTGTAAAATCTCGTTTTATTTATCGTCTGCAACTTTATCTTTATTGTAGAATTGAACAAAGCAAACGGTTCTAAATGTCTCATAAAATGAAAGTAATTGATGGAATAAAATTTATCTTAAAATTGTATTACTTTTCCTATTCCTTAAAATTGAATTTCCTTTTTTTTCAAAGCAAAAGATTATTTATTTGCTGTATTTATCTTCCAGTAAATATATTATATTGATTTCCGAATTACGGACTTTTTTGTTCTCTCCGCATTAACAAACAAAATGGCTTCTGAATAACCAGAATTTATTCCTATGTCCCGAATTTTTTAATATTTCTCAGAATTATAGAATATATCGAATTTCTTTTTCATTTCAAAGGAAAGAAAGTCTTCAATTTTCAGATTAAACATTATAGGCAGTATTTAAATACTTATTTGGTCGTAAATTTAAAACACTGAGAATATAAAAGGATCTTATAACAATTCCTGAACAGAGAGTTCAAATCTAAATTCCCGCCATTCTACTAGATTACGTCATCAACCATTTTGGCAGCATGATTTGTAATTTTTTGTTGGCAACTCCATCAGGTTCCGGCGATAGGTTTTTATTGTGATGGCTACTTCTTTTTATTTGGTAACTATTGCTCTTACTGAAGTATTATTCTTTTTCATGCTGGATTCTTCTAGTAACCCAGGTCTGTGTTATTTTTGGAAGCCAAACACGTTTCATTGCAATTTGTTTACACTTCCATGTACGCAGGCATGCACGAATAAAATGTCATAATATTTTAATTTAAAAAAATTGTTGTTGTTGTTGTTATTTTGCAAATAAATATTTTTATTATTGTAGAACAATAATCTTCAGAGTGATTATAATTGAATTGCTATTTGGAACTGTCATAAAAGGAAAACTACTAGACCAAATATTATCAAACTTGGCAATAGTTTTTTAAAAGTTATGAGAATTTATTTTCTATCAAAAAATAGTTCATAAACTCACCACCAGAAGAGAAATTGCAGTATGTAATATTGTTAAAAAATAGATAGTGAAAACATTGGTTTAAAATATTATTTAATCATTTCGAGACATGTTACAAAACTTCTTCAATATGGCATCCACCATTTTCTGAAAGTAAGTTAAATCACATTATGCATTCTTAAAAGTAGGCAACAGTATATCAGTAAGAATGTTATGCACATGTAGGTATGTCCCATTTTTCAGTTCCTTCAAATTGGTTAGATTATCACCGTAAACAGTACTTTTAAAATAACATACATCGAACATGCTTTGTAATATGTTTTAGAAAGGATTAAACACATTTTGAACCGTTGTTTATTTCCTATTATGCTTAACAATATTGATGAAGCACCGTTCTCCCACTAATGGTCTTTTTATCATCTCAGAACATGATTTTGTTTTGGGAATGACGTTTGTTGCTTCAACAAATATCCGTTGGCGAAAAATAAAAATGTTATTATATGCAAGATCATCTCAGAAAATCAACTCTTAATAACGTGAGGCCATCCCATTTACAAAAGCTCTGATTTTTAAAAAAATAAGTTAATGAATACAGCCAATAAAGCCTAGAAAAATATCATTTTGAGCATGGGGTTCTATGAAATGAAATAAATAGGAAATGTGATATTTTTTTAACAATAAATGCGATACAGAGTTTTTCGGATCGTTTGCAAAACTAAAGTGGCTCATTCATGAAAATGAATAAAAATATTATTTAACTCGCACGAGCACGTGATGCTTGGCCGTTCAAGAAATGATGTCTTGACATGATACATTGAAACATGCATTGTAGATTTCATTTCACTCTATTAAATTTATATTTTATTGATGGAAAAGAAATTCCCATGGCCTCTTTTAAACTATTATTAAATTTGATGACTTTTGGTCCAGTAGTTTTCCTGTTATAAAAATTCCAAATAGGAACTTTAATTATAACCGCCCTGTATTTTAATTTTAAAAAGAATGATTAATCTGGTTTGATTAATCAACTCTAAAATGGCAATATTGAAGATGTTTTATTCGTTTTTTAAAGTTTATTTTCTAATAAAAGGGCAAAAAGATCATTTGTAAAACCTTTTTTTAAAGCAGCACCAGTTATCAAAGATTTTCTTCAACTTTTTCTTTATGTGGGATATTGACCTTCAATATATTCTATTCCTGCTTTCCAATTTAGAATGAAAAATAATTTTGGGTAAAATAAACATAGAGTGTTTACTATTCGTACAGTTTTATCAACATCATTGTTAATATTCTTTTATCATGATTTAGTATTTATCATTCTATTAGAACATAATTATCATCCTATTCTACATGAAATACTCTGTTAAACAAGCAAATTTAAATGCTTAATACTTTTGAAACTTATAATACTTTTTCATTAAACTTGAACTTTTATATATTAAGTAAAAGTTTTGAATTAATTTTAATACTATATTAGTTTTATTTTACATTTACATATTACTAGTTTTAATAAATAAAAGTTAGACTTAATGACTTGAAAATGGCATAATTGGATTATAATTGCCTATTTAATTTATAAGATTGAAAATATTTTCTGCAGTATTTTTCCAAATAAATCAACAACAGAATTCATAATAAATACATGATACAATACGCTACCATTTCCGAATATCGAATGTCAAGAATGATTCTTAATTAATATAGCTGCAATCCATAACTTACCGCAAATATCGAAGTCAAGTGAGGAGCCAAGATGTCGGCATGAGTTTCGAATATTTGGTCCCATAGCTGTGCAATTAATCTGTCAACGAAGAAGTCGGTCGCCTAGCAACGGAACACTGCACGGTTGTCATTTTCTTTCGGAGAAATCTTCCCTGACATAGATTCTCTGTTATGGAGATATAATGGGGGATGCTCACTTCTAATTCATAAGGTGCTGTCGGAAATAATAAAATACTTGGGGAAAATATGATTAAAATAGCTCTTTCTTGGATATATGGCGTCTTAGGTATTTAGTTAATTTATTACAGCGTTGTTTACTTCTAAGGATTGCTTATTGAGATTCAAAACGCAGGTTAGATAATAACAGCTTTATTTCTGAGAGGCTTTATTGTAATTGTACTTCGCTAAATGTTTTATGTGAAGCCTACAGTACGGAAACAATTTTATTTATGTTTGAACTTGTCTTAAATTAAATCCAAGAAAAGGAATATCCTCAATAAAGCATATCTGAATATGATTTTATTTTGAAAAGTAGGAATATCATGATGTTACCTGTGCATTCTGAGAATTTTATCTATTTCAAAATGCTGTTCCTTTTCCTATATCAGCAATACACGAATTTATTTTATTCTTTCCCAGCCGCATCCTGACACAGAGGTAACGCGTCTTCCTAGTGTTCTGGGCGTCCCAGGTTTGAAACCAGGTTAAGGTATGGTTGTTCTTCTATGTATTGTCGGTGTGGTATGTGAATATGCCCCCTCCCTGTAAAAAGGGAATGTGATTATTGTGTAGCTAAGTCATTCTCCTGGCCCTAACAAAACAAGAGACGCTCATTTGGCTTAAAATTGATTGCTGACGGCCATCAGCACGTTTGTCCATGACAAGTGTCATTAGTAACAACAATAACATTCTTTAAGCCAAACAGAGCCCAAAATGTTTACTCCCTGTTCAATAGGAGAGGAATTTTCTGAAAAGGTTTATTTTTTCCGATTAACTTTATTCTGTTATTCAAAGAAGATTTCTCCCAGTTCCTGATCGACAAAATAGGTGGAAATACATGGACAATGAATAAGTCACACCAGAATCTCTGACTCACCCATAAGCACACGGAATAAGATTTACCAGACCGCTGCAACAGCATTGGGAACAGTCTCTGAATCCTAAGGGTTAAACCTCGACCACGATACAACACTTCCCGTAGGAAGTAGGTTCCGTCATAGATGGGAGAAACCAAACCTCCACCTATTATTCTACCCTCAGGGTTGGCGAGATCCAACGACCATGCCGGAAGTATTTCATCCTCATTCCTACGTCCCCCTATCGAAGAAAATACGATAAATAAAAAAACCAAAGCAATTACAAATTAGCAATTGTACATGCAAATTAGCAAAGCAATATATTATAAAATTGACTTTTTCTGTGTACTGTTTTTATTATGTCAGAACATGATGTTATTTTTTGGTATAAGGTTTGTGGCGACAAACCTTATAGTGGAAATTATTATCTGCATGAGCATCTCAAAGAATCAGCTTTTAATAATGCGTTACTGCCACTTTTACAAAAACTCTGATTTAAAAAATAAGTTAATGATGACAGCAAAAAAGAACCTAGGAAAATGTCATTTTGAGCGCGTGATTTACATGAAATGAAATTAATTGGAAATGTGATATTTTTTTCAAAACAATAAACGCGAAACAATTTTTTATGATCGTTTGCAGTACTAAAGTGACTCATTCAATGAAACAATTGAAATGAACGTGGAAAGCACGTGGTGTTTGGCCGTTCAAGAAATGATGTTCTGACATGATGCATTGAAATATGCATAGCAGATTTCATTTTAATCTTTATTTATTTTGACTTTAACAGTTTCGTAACATTTAAATTCTCCAACAGAAATTGCTTTTTTATATTAATTCTTTCGAAAAAATTTCACTCTCATGCATTTCATGCAAAACTTCTAAGCCCCTTTCCTTTCAGTTTTAACCATGGAATGGAATTTTCTATTTAAGTTACGTTTTTCAGATTGTTCTGTTCCATTTACTCAAGGCAAAAACTCTCTTTTGTTCTAGGCACTGCAGACAGTGGAAAACGCCTTCCAAAGGAAAGAACACAGAATACAAAGCCACAAACCATCGCAAAAAAGTATAACCTTGTGAAAGTGGCACTTTCTCTCTGTGTTCTTCTGTCCTCGATTTTATTTCTTCTCTGTTAGGAATATTTGTTTTCAGTTTGAGGTGCAGTTAGAATACAGTTTCAAGTTGCTTTGGATTTTGTCTTTCTTGTATATCACTGTCCTTGGAAACAAAATCTTATTTTATTATTTGTCTTTTAATCTATCAGTTGCTGGTTAGAAACAAGAAAAACAAACCTACATTTAAAATCACTATTCTACTTGTCATGAAGGATGGGCTTCATGACAGGTAAGAATCAGAATGTGATGACACCTGATGAAGACTTTAGATTATTGGCCTATAAAATAATCTGCATGAATAAATACATAGGAAAAATGTCACAAAGTTTAGACATAATCCGTCATGAGTTTTTGTTTTACATAGAAAATGTTTTAGAATAAAGTCTTATTCTAAAAATAACTTTTTCTTTTAGAGTTATAAGTTAAATATATTTATTTAGTACATAATTTTAAATATTTTTAAAACATTTTGTATGCCGGCTTTCTGGCACAGAGATAGCACGTCTTCCTCGTGTTCAGTGCGTCCCGGGTTCCAGTCTCATTTAGGGCATGGTTATTCTTTTGTGTTCTATCTGTGAGATGTGTGAATGTGCCCCCCTTTAAAAAGGGGGCTTTGCAAGTGTGTGGGTGTATATTTCAACCTTATATGAGCTAAAAGTCAGAATTCTGCCCTCGGGTGCTCGGGGGTCTATACCCTCAGAAGCTACTGCACCCCACTTTCCGTGGTAAAAAGCTGACACGACATCATCATCATCAAAAGGTTTTACATCTGTTTCATCTAAATGAAAACTTGATCCCTTTTCGTTTTTAGATGTATATGTAACAATATGAAAAAAATCTTAATAAATTTTAATTCCTTAAATAAAATTCAACTACTAACTTCTTTGATTGTTTCTTGTTAGGTGTCTTTTTACCAAAGTGAATGGGTATCAAGATTCAATAAACATACCAAATAGAATTAATGCCTGCTGAGAATCTTTATCAAATATTAACCTTATATAGGAATAAATATTGATCTTATATAATAGTGACCTTATATAAGTAGACATTATTAGAATCCAGAAAGATCACCATCAAATTTTTGGAAAACATTGACCGTGTTTTAATATATTCTGTTCTATTTTTCAAAAAATGTTTGTTTTTGAATATCTTAAAGCTAATTACTTCTTTACACTGAAGTTTCTAGAATTACTTTCAAAGATTTAAAGAATGAAGATCGATGATTTAAGGGTTAAAAAAACAGAAAATTGCTGCGCTCTGTTTTATTAATGGCAACTCAGATTAATTGCTTTCCGACTGGAACAAATCAAGAACTGATTATCCGTTACTTATAAAACAAATTGTAGGAGGAGGACAGCAAAATCAATTCAGGCGATGATACTTTGTATTCAACTGAATTGATGATGTCGGAAAAGAGCTAGAGAGTTTAATCTATAAAATATATTTTACAATGCATCGACACCTATGTGTTTGCTATCATTTAAGCAATATTCAAAATATTCTTAACAAATATTTGCTGTTTATCACCAAGTGAGAGTATGATGTTGCTTTAATTATTCCGAATTTTATGGGCAAAAAATAATTTTACTTACTTTTATCAGTGTTCATTATTATTATCTATGTTTCTTTGAAAGCAGATGCATTTTTGAAAAATTGGCCTGCTTTTACGTCTGCACAGTTTGAACTAAAAATGTTCTCCACAGTTTGAACTAAAAATGTT
>JAOUZG010046976.1:1009108-1029324 GCA_026289955.1 Argiope argentata
AGGCTTTTTCATTTTTTATTGACCCCAGTTCAAAACGTGTTTATGGTATGCAATCACTATCTACAATAATTACTTATACGTTCTCATCTTTTAATGTTGTCAGTTTCCTTTTTATTTATTTTGTTAGAGATATGTAGATAATTCTCTTTCATAAAATGCATATTAATGACAACTGTAAAGTAATTTTTATAAGATAAATGTTCTTACAAAATGTTGAAGCCTGGATTCACACATCACAGAACTAAAAAATGCCTTGAAATTTAATACCAAAAATCGAGGGAAAATAAAATAACATATCCTCCAAAAAAAGTAACATTGAGTTGGAGAATACCATAGATTCTTTGATAAAAAATATTTTATCTGTAGAAATAGACCAAAATGAAAGTACAAGGACGTTTTCCTTCAATTAAAAAAAGCTATTTCTTAAAAAGACAATAAGTTTATTATATATTTCATAAGTAAAATAAATCTATTGGAATTATTTTAATAATGGTTCTGATAATAAAAGAAAAAAGATTTCTTTATGAAAATTTTTAGAAAAAGCGATATTTTTTTTATTTTGTATTTTCTACTTGGTAAAATTGAAACAAGTTTACAAAAAAAAAATAACAAACGACGTTGAGAAATTTGCTTTAAAAAATAATAATTCTAATTTCTTTTCCAAAAAACGGACACAGCTTTTGAAATTGTTTGTTCTAATTTTTTTGCTTAATAATAAATTTCTTTAATTAAAATAAGAAAGGACAAACTGTACTTATTTTAGACACCAATTCTATTTCTTTCAATACAATACAGTATATCAAAGCATACATTTATTCACTGTATTATTATGTGAATATGGCATTGTAACAAACATTATATACTGATAATTGTTATAAAATTGTTTATCAAATTTCATATAAAGTTTTTCTTTCTTATCATCTATTATTGAAATACAGAATACCCGCTTTAAGGACAGAATTTTGTAAGATATGGTTGATAGAATATTTTAATATCTTTGTACGAACATTTAAGATTAAATGAACTGGAATACTTTTAGTGATTTTTTTTTTAAAAGGAACTTTTTTTCTCTTTTGGACGTTACCAAACTCTGATTGTAAAGATACTTTAAAAAGTAATTAAGAGAGGTTAATTAACTTATAATTAGAATATCAAACTTAAAATTATAATTTCATGGTTTGATACGTTCAGAAAAATCCTTTCAAATTTGATATAAAAATATTCTCAAACCTCTATTCCTCCAACATCGTTTGCATAATAATATTTTCAACTTAATCAGCTTCGAAATTAATATAATCAATAGTTAATAATTCGAATTCTTATAATCAATAGTTAAATAAAAAATTAGTCAAATACAATTCAAGCAAGATTAAGATGCAAATATCACTTGTGAATAATCAAAGTAACGAACAAAAAAAGATCAATAAGCAGTCTTAAAATTTTTAACTAAGAGAAAATACTTTTATATCTATTAGTAATTTATTTTATTACTAAGCAATAAAATTTATACCTTTCTTTATTTATTCCTTCTGGTAAAAATTCTAATTCTGAGCAAGAATTTTTAAAAAAATATTTTCAAATATTCTTTAAGTCTCCTCTTTTTTTATAAATATTTAGGAAGTATTTTAATAAAAATTTTGACATGTAATGGAAATTTACTAAATTGTTTCTATTCTTGCAAACGAAAAAATTTTTTTAAAAAAATTGATAATGCCAGAAAATTCAGCTGAATTGTTGCTCGAATAGGTTTTTGTTCTTTTACATCCAGAATAGTTTTACAAACTTTCCAACATGTTTTTCCATTTTATTTTTCAAAAATATATTATTTTTCACAAGATAAGTAATTGTGAAGTCATCTCAAAAAGTAACTTTTTATAAATAACATGCACTTTCTTTTTTAACCATTTTTCTTTATTTTATGGTATTTTTATCTTTGTTTGAATTTTTTCTGGTGGAAAATAATAGTTTTTGCGATCGTTTTCTTGAAATGAAAAAAGACAATCATTGTGGCATACAGAGGAAGCAAAATTTTCCCTGAAATAAACGTGCACAAGTTGAATAAATACAGAAATAAAATAAGAAACTGCTCATTTGAAGCAAATAAATGAACCAAAAGAAATAACTATAACATTGTAACAAAATAAGAGTTAAAGTGGCAATTAAATTTGTGTTTTTGTATACCAACGGGAAAGACCTTAGAATTAATTTTTTAACAAATAAATGAAGTTGAAAATTATTTTTGAAATGAAACCAAACTGCGATACATTAATTTTTTGAATTTTTGCATTCTCTAAAAATAATTTTTAACAAAGTTGCTTTTTCGCCTGAATTTCTTCTCAAATTTTAGTATATTTTTTAATCATATGCGCACAAAAAGTGAAAATTTTATTTTCCCCCCATTTTTGACGGTCTGCTTTTTGTAAGATAGACCATTAAATTTAAAGATTATTTTATTTAGTGTAGACATTCTTTAATATGCAAAAATATTTTTTTCTAATTTTATGTAAGTAAATAGAATTTTAATGTTAAACTCAAACACACACAAATACATAATTTCCTTAAAATTATGATATAAATTCTTATTTTATGTCAATCATAAAAATTAATATATATTTTTTTTCCTGAAATTTGTCGTCTTTTTTTTTAATTTAAACAATTCCCATCAATATATTACTCTATTTTGATGAAATTTAAACCAAATTGATCTCTTCATCTAATACTTGATCGCCTGATTATATTCGTTGGATAAAATTCAAGGAAAAAATATTCTACAAATAATCAAAGCAGTTTATAAGAAAGATCAGAAAAAAATTGTAATTGCATCTACAGAAAAAGACAATAAAAGAAAATAAAATATAAATGAATAAGAGGAATAATTTAAATTAAATTATCAGACTCTCAAACTTTTCATGGATAATGACACCTTATGAGTAAATTCTATTAGACAAACTTTTACTACTTTGAGAAAAATATGATTAAGTTATGCATGAAAAAATTTATTAATACTAATGAAAACCAATTATTGTTGTTGCTCTCGTGTTCAACTTACAACAGAAAGAGCGGTGCAGTAGCTTCTGAGGGTATATACCTCTGAGCAACCAAGGGTATAAGTCTGAATAATAGTTCACACACGTCACAAACCCTTTTTAGGGGGCGGGCTACATTCATGGAAATTCATTCATGCATCTCAGATCGTAATTTTGACCTGGAACAGAGAGCGATCACCTCTGACCCAGTATCCCTATTGGTATTACTCTCGACATGGAGGACTTTGCGAGCATGACAGATGTAACGAGCGCCACATACGGAGAGGTTTGGGCTGGCAGGCTCGAACTCGCCACCCATCGATACCTATCCAACAACCTACCACCCAGACTATCCTGGCCTAATAAATTCTATTACTGTATATAATTGAATAAAAATTATACTAGCGTTGAATTTTCAATGACAATTGAGGATTCAAATCCAATTGTGACAACGCAAAATGCATGAAATTTCTACGCCAATTGGGGTAACACAAGGCAGATTAGAAATTTCAAATTTTTTATATTAAGTATTATTTTAATTCGAAAATACTTCAAAATGATTCCGGAAAAATCGATTCATTAACGATGTTTAATTTTAAATGCATCAAACACTATGAAAATAAACAGAATCGTTTAAAATAATCGGCCGTAAACATGTTAAGCCCATTCTTATTAGTGTGCTGATAAAAAACTGAATAAGTTCTTTATTTGGTGGCGGGGAAATGAAGAGTTTTGGCAAGAAAATTAATTTTTAATTAATTAACAAAAATTAATGAATTAATAATTATTATGGAATTAAAATTTAATTAACATCAAATGTCATCCACTACAAGTTTTAAAAAATTACTTGAACTTGAGTGGATGAATAAAAAGTATTTTATTAAAGACTAAAAAATTTAATTATAGATAGATAGATAGATAGATAGATAGATAGAGGGAGAGTTTGAGATAATAGTAGGAATTGATAAAAAGCAAAGCAAAAATAATTTTTCAAATTCATTGTTGGAACGTTTATTGCCTAATTGCCATAACAAATTACCCTGATCTAAAATATGTGCAATTCGTTAAATTAAACATTCAAATTGCATAGAAATTTTAAATTCATCCTCTCAATATAATGTGAAAAAAAATCTTATAAAGGCATGAAAATAAGATATAAGATCCAAGTTATTTACCCCTTTTTAAAAAATTTCCTTTTTTTTAGATTTTTTAATATAACATATTTCAATTGAATACATATTTAACTGAATAACCATATTTTACTCTTTAAAGAAGTAGTTGCTTCTATGATTAAGAAAAATTATTCGAAAATTTTAAAAGAAGTAGAAAGTTTTCAAAAGTGTGTTTATTTTTAAATTGCTTATTCAATGAATGCAAGCATCTATTTAAGGAATTTCTTTGAAGCTGCTCTTTTGAAGTCAAATTTTCAAGCAATTGTAAGTTGATTAGATCATTCAGTTCAAAGGAATTTTAATAGTTTAAACATCAAAAGAAATAACTGAAATTCTCAAAATTACCGAAAGTTATTTCTTTTCAAAAGAATATTTTACATTTTTGAAATTTTTATTTTGAATTTAAACTAAATTAACCTAACATAACTGAATTGATTCGAATGTCGATAAAAATAAAATGGCGTTTATATGAAATATTCTTTGAGTAATATCAATTCGCTTAAAATATTTCTTTCTTTACCTTTAAATATTTTTCATCACGATAAAAAAATATTTCTTGAAATATTTCTTTGAAATCTTTGATTATAAGACGGGAAAATAAAATATTTTTTGAAGATCTTCAAAATTAGTTTGGAAATTTTAAAGATTTTAAAACTTTGCATATTCTAATAAAACTCGTTTATTTGATTTAAACAAAATTTCACATATTTTTCTTTATAGTATTAAGCCGAATTTTATCTGAAGAGATGCATAATAAACCTAGCTTGCCACGACATTCTCTCTCTCTCTCTCTCTCTCTCTCTCTCTCTGTCTCTCTCTCTCTCTGTGTGTGTGTGTGTTCCGTGCGTGCGTGTGTAAAACGTAAATTTTTTTTCTCGTAAATTTCACAGAAATCAAACTTTCCTAATCAAAACATTATCATGTTCTCACATTATAAGAACACTACTTAAATATCAAACAATTTGGCTAAATCATGGAAATGAAATCTTATCTAAAAGATTTATTTGATAATAAATAAAACCAATATTCCTGTAAAAACAACAATTCAAATGAAGCACCTAGTATAGAATTTAGAGATTGGCGTACACATTAAATTGGGGAAATAGTTTGCGATAGTCCAAATCTCAATGAGAAAGACCATTAGGAAATGCAAAATATTATAATTATAAGATTTAATTTACTAAATTATATTCTTCTTTTCAATAAAAAAATCGTGTAATTATTTTTAAAGTAATTTTTTTTTGTTAAACTAAAGTAGGCATGAAACTTTTGATTTAATTTACATAGAAATAATTTTTACTAGTAGAAGACCAGCAAAACTTATTTTATTCTTTTTTGAGAAACAGGTGAAATTTAATAAGTATTTCTTTAATATATTCAAACAAAAATTAAATCTTGCTAGTTTTCTTTATTGTCTCCTTCTTTGACTTTAATGCTAACAAGAAATGAATAAATCTGAATAGCATAGTAAATTAATTTTTAAAAAAAAACTCTTTTCTCTGAATGCGGATTTGTTTGCACTATTTATGTATACTGTAGCATATATTTGCTTCTATGAATGGAACGAATAAATTTATTTTGCATTTAAATAGTTTTCATTTGCTTGATATTCTATTGACCCTATACAACACATACAAAGATAAAATTATTATAATCATCAAAACTTCTGTCTGAAACTTGAAGAATAATGACATTTCAGAACTCCATGGGTCCAAAATAAGAAATTTTGAATTCATATACTATCTGTCTGCTAGTCTATAAATAAGATAACTCAGATACAAAATGAGAAAGGCAATAGAAATTTTGTATGTCGCTTTCCTTCAAACTTGGAGATTGCAGTATCAAAAGTCTAATCATCCGTCTGTCAGATAAATTTACAAATTTATGAAAAAGATTCAACTACTTAAGAAAGGAAGTCTGACGCATGATATAGCCACTAAAATTCCAGATTTGTTTTAATTTTTTGAAACAATCGGTGGGAAAAAGACGCCAAGATTCGTAATACCAAAGAAATGGTATGCTTTATGGTACTTTACAAGACCACTAACAGATTCTATGGAGTGAGCGTATCATGTTTTTTCAGTAGCGCCATCAAGGGCCAAAAGTACGACTTATCTATTTCATGCTTTACATTGGCTTGTGACCCCTTTTTACAGGGGCTAAAACACATTCACATACCTCACAAAAAGAACACAGAAGTGAACAACCATACCCAGGGGAACTAGGACTCAAACCCGGGGCTCCCAGATCACGTGAAAGACGCACTAACCCTAAGTCAGAAAACCTGTAGATATCCTTTACCGACCTTTGCTCCAAATGGGGGAGGGGGGCATCTTGTAATTAAGTATGAGAAGCATCTGACATGGTGGTTGGCTCTTGCCACCCAGGTGGATACAGAAAAAGTTGGGAATTTGGCTCTTCCCACAGATGACGACACGCACTTCCCAAGGGAAGGATTGTACCTGTTGTCGCTGGTCCTTAGGACTCAACCATAGTTTCCGCCAGTGTTGTTGTTGAGGTGGTCCAGTCATCAAGATTCTTCCGTTTGACTTCGAGTGGTTTGGAGCAATAATTTTTTAAGGTTTATTTATCATTGAAAAGCACAAAATTCCCTTAAATTTCATTTTAAAATTTATTGGCAGTTTTTTCGAATGGAAAAACGAGTCTCAAGATAATCCAATGTGTTTCACAATATGATCTTAAACACCAAATTATCCATATTTGTTAAATACAAAGCATTTTAAACAGCCCTGTATTATTCTACCTTAATTCATGCTTAAATTATAAAAAGTATAAAAGAAAAATGGAACATCTATACGTGTTTAAAGATATTGTTTTCTCGACTTTGCTATTAATTTGTCAACAAAAAAATTGGTTTCATAGCAACAAAGAATTCTTCTGTTAATAATTTCTTTCACTTTTATTTTAGATGCCATATATGTCTTATAATGGATATATATGTCAGGAAATAAACTTTTAATTAACAAGGAGTACTTAAGAAAAAAATAATTGGTAAGTTTAATGATTAATAGTTTAGTAAAAAAACTAAATAACAAATCCACCAGATATATCTCTGAATTTATAATATAACATTTTGTTAATTATTTATTTATCTTTTAGTCTCATAACTACACAGTAGATGTCTTTTATTATGGTTCTTCATTAGTATTCAAATGCTTGTTTGTTTCATTCTTTTTATATTAACTTTAATATTATGACAGATCGTTTTATAATAGTATTTTTATATTATTTAAGAGCATAATAATAAAAGGAATAATTGCTTCAGATAATATTTAGTAAAAAACATACAGTTGTGTTTTATGTGAAGCAATAACTTTATTACAACATAGCACACAATACAGAGTAGGGGAGACCAAGGGAGGTTGACATTTCATTTTTTAGGTAATGATTAAATAGCTGGTATATAGTTCAACACATTCTTACATCTTTTGGCTAGTATAAAATGGAATAATTAACAATTTGGTTAAAAATAAGCAAAAAAAAACAAGTTGAATGTTTTTCTCAAGTTTTAGTTTCAACAATAAAGCTATTTTCAGACGGACCTCGTTATTTTGAACATGGGTCAGATGATGAGGTTGACACCTGATCTGCTTCCTCCCCTTCTCCTTAACAGAACCTTGGCATCTTCTTCGGTGGAATCGAGTCTCGAACTTCAAAACCTACGGCACTCGAACCGAGACCTTACCACCAGGCCACCATGTCCACCAAACTCAGAACAGATTGGAAATATATGTTAATATTTTTCTTAATTTACTGTAGGTATTTATTTTAAAAAAATTAACATATTTTAACAATGAATTTTTACTGAACTAAGGTTTAAATAATTGAATTTAACTAAAATTTACATTTTCTTTTTTAGAATTTAGAAGCATTTAATCAAGATACAACGAACTGAGGTCGACTTCAAATTTCAAAAATGATTTTACATCTTTGTTGCTTGAATGTTCAAGAGCGTGGAGGAAATATTTTTAAATCAGCCCGTCAGACAACTACTATTTCAGTGTTATTGGAAAAAATAAAAGGATTCTTTGTTTTAGAATGTTTCTTGGGGAACTTTACCTTCCATTCTTAAGGGTTCCTTTCGTTAACAAACTTAGCCATGAAAATTCTGAATTTTTTTTTATCTTTCACTAATATAAAATCATTCACCTTTGGATTTTTTTCTAAATTCAAATAATCCGAGTCGTCAATCAATCATTCAGAGTTGATATCAAAATCGTTTCATCAAGAGACAACCATTCTTCTTCGCTAATCTGAATGGAATTTTTCATTCATGTCAGTATGTCATTTTTTTTCTTTGCATTTCATATTTAGCCGCTTTCCTATTTTTGTAATTTTTTTACCTTTTTCTAAATTCAAATAATCCAAGTCGTCAATCAAATCGAAGTTGATATCAAAATCGTCTTCATCAAAAGACACCCATTCTTCTTCATCATCATTCAAAATGAAAGATTGGTCTTCAGTGTTTTTCTTTTCTTTCGCTGCATTTTATCTTTTACCATTTTCCTATATTTTAGGACGCCTTCTTCATTTTTTTAAAATTGTGTACGTCTTTTTTCTTGGTTTTCAAAATCGTTTTTAATTCTTTTTTTAAATGGCTTGTTTTTTATGCATCTTTTACAGGAGTATCTATCAGAAGAACAGCTTGCTTCTTCATTTATCCTTTTCTTATTCCTCGCCTTGTAATAGCATTCGATAATTGCCACAGTTCTTCCAACGGTAAAGCAGTGAGTGGAATAAAAACTGTAGGATCTAGTCAGCAATGCAGCAGTAGAGAATCATTTCTTTCATACTCTTATGAAGAAGTGACGTCGGTCACTTCTTCATAAGAGTATGAAAGAAATGCAAGATGTTAGATCAAATGCAATTCAAAAATGAAGAGTCACTGAGATATAATAGATGTGGCTTCAGAATGCTCCTTTATGTAATTTGGAAGAAATTCCGAATCGATAGATATGTCTGAATTCAGTAGACTTATTCCAGCAGTTGCAAATTCGGCTATTATATTGATCTTGGTGGTAGCCAATAGGAGAGCACCGCAATAGAATATGGAATATGTTTTATCTATATTCCATATTTCCCCAAGATTTTAAATGTATTTGTCGTGACACTGCGTTAAAAAATGCAGAAACGTTTGTTTGATTAAATAAAATAGACGAACCGAGGCGTTACTTCAGACTTTTTAATGGAAAGTCATAGACAGACTCTCCGACCTGCAACGAAGGCACACAAATTAGCCACAAAACTGAATGACCAAACCGCCCCAACAGCAAGACTGTTGGGAACTGTGGTTGAGTCCTAATTTTCATCGCCAGCCATGGTACAACCCTCCCCAAAGGAAGTACACCCCTTCATCGATGGGAGGAGTCCAGCCCACACCTATTAGTGCACCCTCCAAGTGTGGCGAGATCCAACCACCATACCGGAAGCATCTCATTCCCAATTACGAGGTATTTCCATATGGTATACTTTCTATCGGAAAAGGAAGAATCCCTCTTTTAAAATAAATTAAGCCAGTCCTCACCAACTTATTGGTTTCTCTTTCATGAATTGGGGGGGAGGGTCTCAATATCTTTGTGCACGATGGTTTCGGGTTCGATACTCACTTCCACCGAAGGACCGTCGTGTAAGAGAATCTAGTGCACTTAAATCTATCGTTGTCAAATGTCCTCCCATTGGTATTGTGTAGAAGTTTAGATTAGAAATGTTAACTCAGATGTCGTCCTCTTTATCTGACCAAAATTCAAAATTACGAGATCCGTACACAACTAGCTCCAATGTTGATTTAAAACGGAATGTTAATATAACTAAACTAACTAACTAAACTTCCGTGATTCAGGCTCTTTCCGTTTGGATGAATGAACAAACTGCTAAGTAAATTTACGTGCTTCTTTCAGACTGAGATCAAAATATACATTTTACACTCTTTCTAACGTTTTTTTTTTTTTGAGAAATGCTTTCTTATGACAGCTGAAAGAGTTTTATTTTGGCAAGTAACTGATTACACTCATGGCTTTTGATGCGTTTTGGTTGTAGCATATTTTTAGCAGCCTTTGAATAAGACAATTCTTTATAATTTTATTTTTTACTGCTTCAAAAATGGCTTCCTGAATGTTAAAGCTCTATTTGTCATAGACTTTATATTTCTAACCATGACACTGAAAAAATATTACTTCTCAATATCATACAAAGCACATGGCCCACCTGCCCTACCTGGCCTGATATCACCATGCTCCGTAAAGTCAGTTTTATTTTGATTCCATTTTTTCAGAAAAATTAGATTAATTAAAAGATATATTCTCATGAATACGTTCACGTTAAAATACTAAAAATATCACCCCCAATAAACATATTTTCTAAGATTGTATATTGCAGAAGAAAATCAAGCGAGTGATCAATAATTATTTTTCACGCAAAAAATTTCAATTTGACTTCTAGTGTCTCCAGGTTGTATGAAACTTGATAAAAACTTATGAGCGTATGAGATCATATCTCCTGTTCACTCTGTTCTCAGTACTACTACCATTTAGTGGTTTTCAACAGCTTTGTTAGCAGAGAGTCAACTAGCTATGGTCTCCTCTACGTAATGAAACATTATTTCCTTTCTGCATGCATATACATAAATTTACCTGATAAACACATACATGCTTGCATATATATCAAGAAATCCCTTTTTTTGTTTTGTTTCCTGAAAAATATAAAATTATAATTTAATGTATAGCATCTAAAATTTCCAGAGCATAAACTATTATAAAAATTTCGAAGTTAAAGAAAAGAAAATTTCTAGTTTACATTTTATTATTTATTTTACAAAAAAAACTATTATAGCATTACAAATTTCTTTAACTACAACAAATGTAGCAATTTCTTCATTTTGGATTTTTCTGAAATATTTGCACATTAATTGGAGATAATATAAAACAATGTGTCACTGCTATTATTATACAGAATATTTGATGGATTTCGGATACAACAGTAGAACCTTTTTGATAAAGGCATCCTCAATGTTAGGTATGTTGTTGTTGTCGTTGATTCTTATGGCCCTTGCCATGGACAAGCTTGCTGAGGTAGTCAGCGATTTAAGCCTAATTAGTCGAACCTTGCGCCAACTAGAGACAAGTATTCGTGCCAAATAGAGCCAAGAGAACGATTTTTGAAACTCAATCTTCACATTCGCTTGCACAGCCCCTTTTTAAAGAGGGGCGCATTCACACATCTTAAAGATAGAACACAGAAGAATATCCAGGCTCAAACTCACCCAGATAACGGAAAAGAGGCGCTACCCCTACGCCAAGACGACGGCCAGGTAAGTATAACATCAACAATCACAAGATGGCACACCGCAACATTGAATACATTGTATAATATTGTCTGTAGGAAAAATTAGAGAACAGAATTGAATTGGTCAAGAATATCAACTATTTTGTATTCTAATATTCGATATGATTTGGATTTTGGGTTCTTTTATGGCGCAAAAGTCAAAATGTTGACTATATTGTACCAATTGATATTAAGACTTAAGGGAATTCATCAACCAAAACGATACTCTATGAGTGTGCTTTTTTTGTTGTAGTTAAAAAAACTTTCATAAATAAACATTTAGATTCATTATGTTCAAAAATGTTAAAGTTTAAAATTTTCCTAAAAATGTTAACCAATTTTTAGTGTCTTTCCTCATTCAACTTCTAATGTTTAGTCCCCAAATTTTTTGAAGCATCTTCATAGCGAATAGAAAAGCATTATGGATTTGATTTCTAAATTAGATTTGGAAAAAAATCTCCTTCAAATTTTGAGGGTGAGCCATCAAATTAATCTTTTTTTTTTCATTTTCTCTGGTTTTAAAGATTTACAAATCTATTTAATCAATATTTTCTTAATTAATCAATCTTTTCTTAATTCTGTTTAGCTGCTAGTTGTGAAAAACCTTTCGAAAAAAACAGTGGGAAAGAAAATTAAGACAAATTTATCAGGATAATACCACGAATAAATGCATGATTATTAAAATACTCTTTGGTCTCAATGGTTTTAACAAACTTTTATTTAATTTCTAACAAATATTTATTACCTGAATTATAATGAATATTTGAATAAATTTCGCTGTGCTGAGACTTAAGCTATGTTTTCATCCTTTTTATCTAAACATAATAAAAAAACGATAACTGTTTTTCAAGAATATTTCCATTGAAAAATTTTATTCTAGTTCTATTGAAAAGTTCCATTGAAAAATCTTATTCTAGAAGATCCAAGTGAATCGAAAAATTCTGAGAACCAATAGTTTATTGAAATGAGAAAAATTAAATCAATTACGATTAGTGCAGTCAAGCATAAACCCCAATACAGGAAAGAGAACGTCGAATTACTGCTACAAATTAACGAATTTTTTTCGAAATAAAAGAACATTATTATTGTGATTTTCTTCTCAAAACTTCCTAAATCAATTATACAGAAGAAGCATCTGAATTCTTTCCACTAAACAAATTGTTCAACCTATTATTTCTTAAAAGAAAAAGAAACATAATTAATTGTTTTAAACAAATATTTTTCCTTTTTCTTGTGGCAAAGTATGCTTTGATTTTTCTTCTAACCTTTTTCATGAAAATTCTGAGATAATAAACAGCAAAACCATGGATAGAGATAATTGTTTATTTGTTATTGCTATTTTAACTATTTTTTCTGTTATTTCTAGACTTCCAGTATTTATAGTTATAACGGAACATTCGATTCGGTTTTATTTCTTTCCTTTTGGTTTAGTTTAATGACACTTACGTCCTGTTGCAGTGACCCAAGAGCTACTGTGGGATGAACCTCCCAATTTTTAATCACAGTCAGATGACGAGGATGATACCTGAACTTCTCCCTTCTCCAAAACAGCGGGAGAACATTTGATCCTGGCTTTTTGGAATGCAATAGATCCCCTTACACAACGGTTCCTCTGTGGAATAGGATCTCGAAAATTGCTGAATAATACTTGTGCAGCTTTAAAATGGAACAAGAATCTAAAAAACAGAAACTCCAGCGACAGTTTAATTTTCATGTCTTCAATTATACACTTAAAATTATGTACAGAGCATATAAACAAGTATGATGGTTTTCAAAAAACATGTATGTTACAACATATAAAAGAAACAGTATTATAAAACGGAACATGTTATATGTATACATAAAATTTAGAAAATGCTGAAAAAGTATTAAATCTATGATGGATTGAGAAAAAAAATGTTACATTGTAATTCTGCACCTCAAAATACTCATTTTACTCTTAATTTTCATACATACTATACAGATTTCTTCCCAGGTGGTTAAGAAATTTCCTTTTTACTTCATCAATGTTACATTTAACTATGCTTAGTTCAATAAATTTACCGTTATTTTTTTATTCTAATCCTAGAGTTAAAAAAAATTAATGTTTTAATTCCTAGATTTTTCTTTTAATTTGCCTAGAGTTACCCCTAATTGGAATTGTGATTAAAAATGGTAGCTATCGGAATTTCGATATTAGTCATCCATTTTTCTTCTTTTCTTTTTCATATTTTTATCCCCTCCAGATAAAGTATCTTAGTTCCTGATTAAATTCCTACTTTTTTTAATTTAATTAATTCTAATACACATTCTAGAAAACTGATGACTTTTGTGTTTCCCAAGCTCAGAGTTAAAGGGGGGAAAATTCTTTATGTTTACGAAATTCTTTTAATTATACCTTTCCTATTCTAAGTCTACATGTGTCAAAGAAATCTCTATCAAAATATCAAAGTAAAATCACTGAAAGAAAAACTTCCTTCACTTCACTCTTAGATCACTGTAGAAATGTATTTGATCATTACTTCGCATTCGTACAAATAAATCTTATATACAAATAAATCTTTTTAGCTATATGCAATGACTATGTTCTACATGGTGCCATAAAGGTATAAGTTATTGAAAAGAAAAATATTTAAAAAACACATTTCCTTTAAGTAAATTGTTTTTACAAGAAAAACTGCAAACATCAAAAAAATGATAATGGGAAGTGATTAACTATCCATAAATTTATGGACACAAATATTTATAAAAGACCAATTTTGTATTCTGTTGCTTAAAATTACTTTTATTTAAAAGTAATTCAGCAACAAAATCAAATGAAATAAAATTTTAATAATGTAAAAATGAATAATAAATAGCAAAAATAACAATTTAGAGTCATTAATGTATTATCTAACATTGAAATTTTATATCATATAAAACTTTTAATTAATGAACTAATTTCTAATTATATTTATTATTTTAAAATCTAAAAAATATTCTAAAACATCAGAAAAACGATTCTAAATGTAACTGATAGTTAAAATGTGCTAATAGATGATGAAAAATAGAATAACAATTTTAAGGTAATATTTTAATTAAAGATGTTTCAATCCTGAGCAATTTTTAATGGTATTAATTATTAAAAATTTAATTTAAAATTAAACTAAATAATTTCTTTTCATGCTTTTCAATGTATTTGCCTGATATAATTAGAAACAAAAAGGGCATGATTGTAAAAATAACAATGATAAACTAAATTATAAATAAGTAACATAAAAAAAATTTTAAGTCAATACCTACAACAAAGTCAACAAAGAAAATTTTATTTTAGTTACTCTTTATCAAATAATTACAATTAATATAAATAATTGATCAAAAAATTATACCTGCCAAAAAAAATCAAGTTCGTATCCATTGAAAATAAATCAGAAATTGAATATGCAATTCGCGTAGAATTTTTAACATCAATTGAGGCAATGGAAATGCAGGAATTTTTTACGTTAATTAGGGTAACGCAATACAGTTCAGAAATTTCTAATTTTCTTTATTCTCTATTATTTTGATTCTAGAATACTTCAAAATGAGTCCAAAAAAATCGATTCATTAACAATTTTCAATTTTAAATGCATCAAACGTTAAGAAAATAAACAGAATCGCTTGAAATAATCGACCGTAAACATGTTAAGCCTAACCTGATTTTATTTATTGAATCTATGAATTGATATAACACAAAGGAAATGTAAAATATAAGCAACGTAGGCTGATATAATTGATAATAGTGAAAATACTATAAGCCAAACTATATATCCTATTACCAATATCTCACTGTCATTTCAAATTCAATTTCTCTGCCAGTTTGCTAAGAGGCTGAATTCTGCTTATCTGAAGAAAAAATATGTAGAAAAAAAATTGATATCTCAACATATTGTGCAACGCTTTGGAATAGAAAAATAGGCTTCTGTTTATGTTTTTCTCAAAAAAAATGCACTTGTTCAGTTTATGAAAAGGCAAAAGGAATTCAAAATCCAATATAAATTCTTCATATCTTCCGCTAAACTTACAAAAATAACGTCAAAGCCACTTTCAATTCAAAAATAATAGAGGAAGCAGAGAGCAGGTGGTTTGGAAGAAATAACAGGAGTTCTGAATTTCTGCTCTACGAATGTACGCCTGAGATAAAAATTCGATTTCAGTCGAAGATTCGTGGAACAAGAAATCAAAGAAACATTTATTAGTTTCCGCGCCAAATTCCACATTATAAAGCAAATAGGATAAAAGGGAAAATGAAACGAACAATATGAATAGTTAGAATAATTTTTAGTTGTGTAGTTGTTGTCTTTTCCTTGAAAGATTGATTCTGGATAATATCAAATACTATTTTTCTTAAAATTTGTAATAAATTTTAGAAATTAAGTTTGTTAGCAGTTAATTTGGAGTAATTTTTAGTAATTTTATTTATGGAAACATTTTATTTCATATACAGAAAAAGTTTTATTTTTATTTTATTTTAACAATATATTCTAAACTGGAAAAAGCAAATTGAATAAAAGGGGAAATGAAGCGAATAGTTAGAATAATATTTTGTTCTGCAATTAATGCTGTTTTTTTTCTTGAAAGATTGATTGTGAATTATATCAAATACAATTTTTCTTAAAATCTGAAATAAATTTTAGAAATCAAATTTGTTAACATTTAGTTTGGAGTAATTTTTACTAATTTTATGCAAATTCAATGGATTTAATTATGGAAATATCTTGTTTCATAAACAGAAACAAGGTTCAATTTTTTGTTAGTTTTCACAATATATTCTAACCTGAAATAGCAAAATTCAAGAGAGTTTAACCTTTATGATGCTCAGAAAATGTAGTTAAAGCAAGACAAGAGCATCTTGTGGATATTTAATAACCTTCCAGATCCTTTAAATTGAAAAGGAGTTTATCCTAAAAATAAAATATGTATCATCAAAACCCCTCTTCGAGCATATTTTTGTTACCTTTTACTATTACCTTTTGGTTACTTTCTTCATTGCTTCAATTCCAGTTCGCCGTTACTTGGAAAAATTATATTATAATGCCAGAAAATACATTTCTCAGATTTAAACGAACCCTTTTTCAATTCAAGGAAAGTTAATAATTTTATCGCGAAATTTTCCACCAATTATACGAATACTTTATTGGTCAGTGTTTTTATTGTAATCATAGCACAGTTTTCTAACTGCAATTTTGGCAGCTTCCCTTTACTTTTTAACTACTTCCTTATTTTTTCGCAACTTGGGCTCTAAAAGTGACAACAAATTCATCATCATACCTGTACTTTTCTACAGATATACGATACAAGCATGAAAAAAAGATAGAATTTTAAAAAACAACATGAAACAACTTTTGAAGTCCTTCTGAAAAGAATTTCATTTATTTTGTTTCATTATAAATTTTTGTTTCTTAAATATAAGACCAGGAACATAATTTGTTAAATTAAATTCATCATCTAACTTTCCAAATAAATCTGGCAACTAAGTGACAAATCCTCAAATGGGATTTGCACCCTCTATCTGTGTATTTAAACGTTTCAATAAATTGAATGGAAGAAATTTTTAAACTCTGTTTAAACTACATGAGCTAAATTTCACTAAATTTTCTAATTACTAAACTAATTTTTATTAAACTTGCTCTTTTTAAACACTATATTCTAAATTTTAAAGTCACTGCCCTTGTCAAGTTGTTCAACAACGAACTACTTTTTAATTTAATTTAAGACACACAATACATAGAGCTGTTTATACCTTGTAAAAATATAAATTGTTATTAATTTGAAAAATATTAATTCATCTTATTTGTATGGATATGTCAATATTTTTCATTATTTAAATTTGATAACTGGAAAATATTTATTAAAAATGTGTTCTCTTATCGTAGTATTTTAATTCAGCAAAATAATTTATAATTTATATTAACTTCCAGCATAACAGTAACTGAATTAATCTAATCGAATCAAGAATCCAAAAAATTCACAAACTTAAACAGAATTTTCAACACGAACTTCCCAATATTAATCCAATTCAAATCTCCAATGCGTTGGCTCATCTAAAAAAGAAGCACACCTGCTGTGGTGTTATAGAAAATCTGATCGAAAAGTTAAATGACAGCTGAGCATGTTGCAATATACATATATGTATGAAGAACAAATAAAATAAAAGCGAAAAAGCATCCAATACAGATCCTTCATATCTTATGCGCAGCTTACAAAAACAATGTCGAAACCACTTTCAGTTTAAAAATAACAGTAAAAGGGCGAGGAAGGTGATAGAAGAGGAGAAAATCTTTTGTCCTGAGTTCGTGTAAAAAGCCTTGCGACTGCACACCTGCTGATAACATTTCGCTTCCTGTCAGAGTTTGGAAACTCGAAGGGGGGAGGTAAAAACCAATAAGGCATATTAAATAAAAATGAAAAACTCTGCTAAGTAAAAGAAAGAAAGAATTGATTTTTATTTTTCCAAAAAAAGAAGTAAAATTGCTTTTTTAGAGATACAATTCGAGATTATTTTAAATTCGATTTTGTGTAGCAGCAATTTATGTTTTGAGAATATCGGGTTTTTTTCCTCTGTTTGAAAAAAACACCCAGTGGAAGGAAAAATGAATATTAACTTTTATTTTTGCTGATAATATTATGTGGGTATGCAGAGAATATAAGAGAAAAACACCGTAGTTGCTCAGAAAAAAAGAACAGAAAATGTGTAAAACGAATACAACCTTGTGGTGATTGCTATACATATAAGCCAGATAACATCCCACTGTCGGAAGTGCACTTTTGGCCCAACGGATATGTTACTCGGCTACTAACCATTAGATTGAGAGTTCGGGCCTAGCGCATTTCGCTACACCAAAAATGGTGAACCTGACGACCGACCTTGGATAAACGCAACCTTCACACATAGCTTCGTTCAACTGTCGTGGCGCCCTCTATCGGCAACTCAAAGCTTTAGACGCGCATTAAATACGACAGTTATTAACATCACCACCAACACTTCACATAAGTATCTTTCGCCAAAACTCACTGGGGAGATACTCTGTGGTGATTGCAAACATATAAGCCAGATAACATCCCTCGGACTTAAGTGCACTTTTGGCCCAACGGATATGTTACTCGGCTTCTAACCATAAGATTCGGAGTTCGGGCCTAGCGTAATTCGCTATCTGCCTACAGGCTTTTAATACTAGGGGTGTTCAAAAAGTAAGTTACCCAAACAATCAGGTCATAAATGCTTTATTGGCAAGCCCGCTACAACGCAATATGGAAAATATACTAGCACACTATTTCTCTACATAATCCTCCAGTCATTGGAGACATTTCTCGGAACATAGCACTAATATTTTGATGCCCTGACTATAGAAAATCGCTCATTGATCCTGGAGCAGCTTAAAACAGCTGACTGGGCCTGGTAATCGTTGGGACATTGGAATTCACTCGAATATTCTTTGAACTTGCCAAATAGGTGAAAGTCACAAGTTGCCATTACGGGACTGTATGGTGGAGGATACCAGACACCCTATCCAAAACTGGGATGTGAACACTGTGTTATGATTACCATAGGTGTCCTTGCACTATATTACAAGAGGGTAATGAATTTGTTTAACCATCCACGTCTCTTGTTTTTCACTGCTTTGTACGAACCTCTTACTGTTTCACCGTACGATTCAACATTAATATCATAATAATTAACTCCTTTAATAATGGCATAATAATTAACTCCTTTGCAATCGAAAAAAAAACAGCAGCAGTGACTTTATCCGTTGATGGGGGAATTTGGGATTTTGTTCTCACAAGCGATGATATCTCCATTCCATTGACGCTTACTTCATTTATTAGATGAAGTGTTGCCTCCATGTCCCATCGCCCATAGTGATACGTCTTCGGAAAACATTGCCTTCAGCAGAATAACGTTAAAGGAATTCCGAGGAAGCCGCAAACCTTGCTCCTTTGTGTTGGGAATTAGAAGAGTAAGAAACCCTAAGTGAATTCAATTTGAGATCATCTATTTCGTGACGAACTATGCAATCAGCATTGTCCACGGATATTCCCACGTACTGTACAATATGTGCGACGCTTACTCGGTGGTTGCTCAGAATATCTTCTACCCTCTGCCCCATGTCTGATGTGCTCATCGTTGTGGGCATTCCTTATTTTTCCATATCAGTTCAGTCTGTACGACCGTCTTCAAAATGCTGCCGCCGTTTTACAATGGGAGGACTTGACATTGAAAGTTGCCCAAGCATTCTAAATATTTCACTCGTACTCGTTAAATGTTTTGTCCTCAAAAAACGTATTGTTCCAGGTACTTCAACGTTGGAATAAACTTCCAGCTGGCGAGCCATTTTTTTTCATGCTATGCAGCAATGGTTTTCACTATCCAAATGAAATGGCAACCACTGTAAGTCGTTTAACTCCTTCATCGTCTGTGGATACATAGACCTTGTTTCATCATGGTGCCAACTGTAGGGGAGCAAACGTAACTTACGTTTTGAACAACCTTTGTATAGGTTAGATGTTAGTAAAACGCTTGGAAATTATGAGAGGATTATTATTCTTTTGGAGCAAGAGATTTCTGGCCAAAATCAAATTTTAGTTATTATTTTTTGTTTAGAAGTGTGTGTGTGTGTGTGTGTGTGTGTGTATGTGTGTGTGTGTGTGTGTGTGTGTGTGTGTGTGTGTGTGTGTGTGT
>JAOUZG010046976.1:1029334-1047984 GCA_026289955.1 Argiope argentata
GTGTGTGTGTGTGTGTGTGTGTGTGTGTGTGTGTGTGTGTGTGTGTGAGAGAGAGAGAGAGAACTAAGTTGAAATTTTATAGAATTTTTATAGAAATTATAGAATTTTTTAAAATATTTTTTATTATATTTATTTTTGTTTATTATTTTATTTATTATCGTATTTTTATTATATTTATTTTTTATTTTATAGAATTTTTATAGAAATTTTTTTATTTTATACTTAGTAGTGTAATTTTTTACGTGCGTAATACAAAAGCTAAATTGAAACAACCCTCAACACCTTGATAATATATAAATAGGATGGCATCTGAGCATTATATAAAAACTTTTTTAATTCCATTGAAAATGCAGATGTAAGTAATATGCTGTCTTTTAATTTATCTGAACTCATAAAATTAATTGTTTTTATCAAATTTAAACTAAGCTCCTATTCGAATTCTTTTTTAAAAAAATAAATTACTTATAATCAGATTTTGAAAGCTAATTATTGAGAAATTAATATTCACTGCCTTCCAATCCTCACAAAAATAGTCACTCAATTTTTTCGCATTTTTAACTATGAAACTTATAATTTATAACACCAAATGCAAAAGAAATCGAAATAAATATATACTTCAAAAAATTAAAGATAAAAATTATTTCTTATGCTCATTAATGAATTATTAGACTCTATATTGCCTTTTACAGAATTATAAAGTTTTCTACATTTTGACTCCAAATGTCAGTGAAATCGTAATAAAGCTATTCTGCAGAAAAATAGAGATTAAAACGTTTTCTTTTGATTATTAATGAATTATTTGACTTCATATGTCTTCTTTAATACGTTAAAAAGTAATCTGCAAGTCTTATTTTGAGCACCATAAACGATATTACAATTTGAAAAACACAATTATATCTTTTTATAAAGATTAATATATCAGAATAAAAGATTAATATGTCAGCTTTAATATTCTTTCAGCTTGAAATGCACGAAAACTTCTCTAAAAACTAACGAAATGGGCGTAATGGGAATACTGATTCCTGCAAATCTGAAAAAATCGGATTATAGTGTCAATTTACAAGGCATTAATTTTATTTTTATTTTAAGGGAATTCATTATCCCCAGCTAAAGTTTATCTTTTTTCTTTCTTTTTTTTCTTAATAAGTACGTTAGAATTATTCAGTTTTATTTCAGAATTGAAAGAACTTTGTTTAATATTTTTAAGAACAACCAGAATTAAATTTTAAAATTTTTTAAGTAACTTTTAATAATCTCGAGTCGTACTTTTTAACATTTATTTAGTTATTAATATAATAATGGATGTATTTTAATGGTAAAATCTTTCTAGGAATCTTTTAAAGTCTCACAATTAGAAGTTAATTAGCTTCTTTATTCAAAAATATGTTTTTTATGAACTTTTTTTTTCAAAAAATACGATTCTTTATTTAATACATTTAGTATTAAAAGATTTTATTCACTCTTCCCAGTAAATGAATTCCTAAGACCGCTGAACAAACAATAAATTTCTTTTCCTGTGGGTCAAATTTGGAAATTAAAATTCAGTGAAATCCGATAAAATTAAGATTCTTTAGAATCAGATTTAGAATCAAAACTCTAACTATTCTTAGGTTATAGCTGAAATGAGAATTTTGATATAAAGTCTTATTAAGCTTTGCTTTGACTCTAAACATAAACAGAGACATTTATTGTTGGAAAACAATTTTTGTTTCAAAACTTGACTGAACATAGCAGTATCTGGAGGAATTATTGTGGCCCACTGTGATCTTTAGCAATGTCCCTTCTCACATTGACCGACCTTCTCAAACTGATATTCGCTTCGATGTAATTGGTTCCAAAGTGGTCAATAAATAGCCTCCACCTCCTCTACAAACTTTCAAATAGTTTGAAAAAACTGACGGTTTTAGACATCATGTCCTTCAGAGTCCTAAGATTACTTGGTACCATCAGAACTGAACTCGAGTCATTACTTTTAACTGCAGATGTTTTCTATGATCGAAGATTTCTGTGCATTCCTTTAAATTGTGGTAAACAGTACCGATTCCTCCACAAATGCATTTATTTTCCTGCATTCTTCCAAATTGCAAAACTTGACTGAATTTCGAAAAGTTTATTTTTTTAATATGGTAATTTTTGATATCCGTCTGTCACAGTCAGATGAATATGATAATAAGTGCAGAAGTAAGAAGTAAGCTTCGAATTTGACTGGTTAAATTTGATACATAATCTTTATACAACATTTGTAGATTTTTATCAAATTTTAGTGAAATCTATTCAGAGGATTGTAGTAATTTCTGTTAACAAGATAGCTACAAAACTAGTTATATATAAAAAAAATCTTTAAAGTCATTTCTACTTAGGTCAAGAAAAAAACTTTTTATTTTAGTTGCATTTTATTAAATAATTAGAATTAATATAAATAGTTTATCATAAAATTACGCATTTTTGCAAGAATTGACCTCGTTTTTTTTTCATTTTCACGTGAAAAATATTGAAATCCTTGCTCTATCCTTGCTATCGATACTCTATTAAACTCTATTTAAACTCTACCCTATTAAAAACTCTATTTAATGTATTAAAAATTAATTTAATTTAATTAATAAATTAATATTTGATTATATATATTATGTGCGCGTGTATGAGACTGAACTCCTCCTAAATTTTGATGAAACTTTTTGTGTGTACTCAATTGGATTCGAGAATGGTTTAGATTCACATTTCGGTCCATTGCAAAATAGAGAATTTTAATTATTAATTAAAAAATTAACTTTACAGCCAAAAACATCTTTTCATTTACTCATCAACAAATGAATAAGGCTTCTGTTTTTCCCCCATACTAACAAGGTTAGGCTTAACATACTTTCGGTCAATTATTTGGAACGATTGTTTATTTTTTTAATGTTTGACGGATTTAAAATTAAACATTGTTGTTCAATTGACCTTTCAGATTCATTCTGAAATACTTTTAGACTAAAATATAAAAGAAATTAAAAATTTCTAATTAGCCTAACGTTACTCCAAGTGTCGGAAAAAATTGGCGCATTTACGTTACTATAATTGGCGTTGAAAATTTACGCATACTTATTGTGTTCATTGTGATGGAAACTGTACTTAAACTGATACAAATATGATTCTCATAAATTTGTTTGCTGTTTTGTTTTACTTTAGATACACGATGCAAATATTTTTTAGGTTAGTCTTGTGCTTTTGTAGTTAAACAATATTTGTGTTAGTTGTATATTTTTCATATATGCTTATAGTTTTAAGCACACTGGTTTTTAAGTAGTTGTTCTGCACCGCCAACGAGGTTAGTCTTCAAGATTTTTTCTTATTTTTTGATGCATTTAAAAATAAATATTTTTTTTAATTTTCGATCTGTTCATGATAAATGTGAGAAAAAGTTTTGGAAAATTCTTGCTAAAATAGAAAATAAGGATATAAAAGGGTAAGGATATGAAACGTTATTAAAATAGGATTATCATAAATGGTTTAATTTTATAATTTTAATGAGCATTGAGATTTGTTAACCGGCTGATTGCCAATGGCTACTAGTATAAATCTCCCAACGAACTTAATATTTCACAAACTTTCTTATAGTCATATCACTAACTCTTCAACACCCCTCCTCAAAGACATAGGGATAAAGAAAACTGAATGAGAGGACCACTGCAACAGAAACATTGGCTGGAACTGTGTTTGACTCATAAGAATCATCACCAACCATTACAAAATTTTTCACTTGGGATGTACGTTTTATTATTTATGGAATTAAACAGACCCCTAGCTTTTACTGTACCCACCGGGATAGCGAGAACCAACCAAAATGCTAGAAGCTTCTAATACCCAATTACTAAGTGCTTCCATGGGGATGATAGTTTCAGTTAAAAGTTCATTCACTACAAGCATCAATATTTTGCACCTATTTCACTTCAGGATTGTTAATACATTTGTAATCTTATCAAAGTTAGCCATTTTACACAGAAGGAAAGAGATAATACTCTTTTTAAACGGTATACAAGAACGTTTTGTAGAGGCAATTTTATCTGGTATTTAATTTATGTATTCTTATAGAGAAAATATACAATTTTTATTCTGAATTTAAATATTTTATTTAATTTTGTGTTCCATTTTTTAAAATCATACCAAAAAGTTTGACACATTCGTTTCCCATATTTCTCAACGACTGAGAAATCAATTAACTCTTAAAGTAAGCAATTTTCATATGACACATATCAACGGCCTCACAATTCTCTATTAATTCCATGAATAAACTCAGTTCCATGCCCAGGAATTGCCAGAATCGTGGCATCTTTACATATCCAAAATGGCGGGTAATTTTATTCTCGAGTTGTGTTGCGGCTTTTCACAACGGCGGTGCTCCCCTTTAATTAAAATTCCGCAGATCGAGTGAAGGCCGCTCTCCCTTATTGTTATTTATTAATATCTCCCAAGAGTTAAAATATGAATGAGGGAAGAGTCGATTTCCAAACAAAAGGGGTGAAATAAATCAATAGATCATCTGACAAAGATAATTAAATACAGAAACAATGTCATTAGTTAAGTCTCCTAAACTGTATCTCCCGTTATGTTTTGATGACTCTTTGTGATATTAATATTTAATGCATAAGATGTAGTCGTTAAAATAAAGAATTACAATTTGATATTGTTTCAGTGATACCAAACTTTTCTATTTGAGTATCCATATTTTTATTAACCCTTTCCGGCCGGCTTTCTGGCAAAGAGGTAGAGCGTCTTCCTGCCGTTCTGGGGTCCAGGGTTCGAGTCCCAGATGTGTGACTGTTCTCCCCTGTAAAAAGAGGCTGTACAAGCGGATGAGTGTGTAGCTGAGTCGTAGTTGGCGCTATTTCAAAAACAAGAGACGCTCCTTTCGGCTTAAATCTACTGCTTTATCAGCGGAGGGCTTGTCCATGGGCAAGTGTCATAAGTAACAACAACATAACATCAACCCTTTGACTACTGATACAGCTATGCATGAATGTGATCACCACCCCCACAGAAAGGGGTTGTGTAAGTGAATGTGACTCATAAAATAGCTGAGTCTTATTCTTAACCCTAGTTGTAAAAAACAAGAAAAAAACAATAGACGCTCACTCAGCTTAAATCGCTGATGTATCTGTCAGCGAGGTTGTAAAGTAACATAAGTCATAGTTAAAAAAGGCAAATTTTCATTTTAATGGATTATATAACATAAAAATTGTATAATATTTTTTTCAATTAAATAATACTTAGATTTAAAAAATACGGTTGCTATTATTTTTACCAATGAAATAATAAAAAATTAAAGGAAATAGTCTATCAGAGTTTAAAATACAAAGCTAGAAATTCATTGGTTACTTTAATATCGTCATCAAGATACTAAAGTTTGACACATGATAATGCATTTACATTTAATAGTTAGTTAATTAATTAATGTTATATATTAAGTAATAAAATACAGCTTTATGGTATTACTTTGTGTAGTGTAAATTCTTTTCTAACGCAATAAACAAAAAAACGATTTTTTTTTAAGTAGAAGCCTGATTTTGTTGTTGTTGTTGTTTTAAATATCCGCATATTATAATAATCAATTTTAATCTTATCAAGGTTATAGAGTAAAGTAAATCTTTTAGAGAAAAAAAAACAGAAATTTACCAAATATAAGATTATAATTTGACAACGAATCATTTGATTTTTCTTCTGTATTTAAAAATCTTAACCTTCTAACAAGATTAAAAATAAAATAGTATCTAGGATATTTTTGGGTTAGAAATGAGAAATTACAACAAAATATTATTTGAAAAATCCAAAATTATCAATTTTGAATAATATATATTATTTTCACTATTTCAATGTTTAAAAAATATTCTAATCAAACTATTTATTTGCAAGGTATATTATTCACATGTACATTCCAAAAGAATTCAGCCTATTTTAAAATCGATTCTTTACATGTTTATAACAATAGTATTTTGGAACAGATTTTGCAAACATATTTTTTGTACTAAACTATTCTATTCACACATGTATTTCCGATGACAATACATTATTTCAATATTTTCAAATGAAGGTATCAATTAATTTTAGCGTAATTCACTTTCAATTTCAATCGGAAGATTTCAAATGAAAGTAAATATTCCAAAAATCGATTTCATTATTCTATAACTAACATTTACATAATAGTGAATGCTAAATAAAAGCCAAATACAACTAAAATTTCAAAAATCTGTATTTAGTATACTAATAAAAATGTGCTTTTAGAATCAATTTGTATTAAATTTATAAGACATTTAATTCGAAATAGAAATATATTAATTATTTTATAATCAATTTTTTAAGTAAAAAAATATTTAAAGGAATTAAATTAAAAGGAAAGTTTCAGCTGACTGTCAGATTTTAGTCTGAGTGACATATTTTGTGCTGTAATTGCATATTTTTAAAAAGAATCTGACATTTAAAAAGAAAAAAATGTATTCTATCTTTTTTTTTCTAGATAATTTTTTTCTTGATGACAATTTATCATTAAAAAATATATTTTTTATTTCATATCAAAGTCAGATGTCTTTAATAAAATTTAAAGGGCACGGAATATATACCAATCAATTATTTGAAAAAATCTAAACTGCTTTAAAAAATAAAATATTCTCTGGTAGAAAAAAAATTAACTTTTCATAATTTTTTATGAATTTTTCTTCACTAGACTGCTACCATCAAGGTACTAATTTCCTCTTAATTTCCATTCAAAAAATATTTCAGCAAAAATGGCTTTGCAATTTTCATCCCGGGTGTTTCTATTAAATTTAATCTTAATTTGGATTTTACGGCTTTATTTTGAGTTTTATTTACAAAGACAAAGGTCTTATACAACCATTAAATTTTTGATGTAAAAACTATTACAACCACATGAAATTGTTTAGAGTTTTATGCAGGGTGGTCATGATTGAATTGACAATGCTCACAGTGTTCTGTTGTGTGATCTATTTGCGAGAATTTCTGTCGCCACATTTCGTAGGAAGATTAAACACAGCTGGGAGCGAAAAATTCCGCAAAAAAATTATTTCCAAAAGTTACCTCTAGGGGAATATGTGGCTCTGTATAATAGAAAATAAAGTGTTAACAAATTCAAGTCAATACGGAAATGAAATTACCTTTTATTTTGCACATCCAAATCACGTTCAATGTGGCTGCCGTGTTTGAGGACCGCATATTGCATTCTGAGCACAGTATTCACAACAGCAAAAAGTAACATGTCTGCAGGAATCTTCCATACAGTCCGTTATATATTATCCTTCAACTTAACCAGGTCCTGGACAACTGCTTGATAGACCTTGGACTTACGGTAGCCCCATAGCCAGAAGTCGCATGGGGCAAGATCAGGGATCGAGATGGCCATGCAGTTGGAAAGCAGCGGCTAATGACTTTTTCAGTTGTGAATTTCTGTCGTAGCAGCTGTTGTACCCGTAAAGCAACGTGTGGAGGGGCTCCATCTTGCATGAAATTGATTTCACCCAGTCATTGTCTTTTCTGAAGTGTCGGAAGGACATAAGCTGTTCAACATGTGGCGATATTTCTCCTCCGGTAACAGAACACTTTACCGATCCTGTCGGGGTAATGTTCTCTTTGAAGAATGGATCTATCATAAATTCAATTGTGAACCCACACCAAACAGTTGCGAATACTGCGCACAGAATTCAATATGTGGTCCACAAACACGGCGGCCACATTGAACATGATTTGAATGTGCAAAATAAAAGGTAATTTTATTTCCGTATTGATTTGCATTTGTTAGCACTCTGTTTTCTATTACACAGCGCCACACATTCCCCTAGCGGTGAGTTTTGGAATTAATTTTTTTTCATGAAATCCTTCGTCCCCGTTTTGTTTAATCTTCCTTCAAAATGTGCCGTCATTCTCGTAGATCGCGCTACAGAACACTGTGAGCACTGTCAGGGGCACGTTAAATCCGTTTGTTCTAAACATTCCTGTCGCTTGTTGGTGTTAAAGGTGGGAGATAGAGTTCCAGTTCAGGTGTTTCCCTCTTCTTCTGACCATCGTTCAAAATTGGGAGGTCTACCCCAAAAGAGCATTAGTGTTTATTTTTAAAAAAAAAACAGGACGTTAATATTTCTGAACTAAACCAGTTCACTAAAAGAAGGTTTTTGCAGAGGAAATTTTATTATTCCCTTTATTTATCGCTTTTAAGAATTTTTTTTTTACTATTCATACAGCCTAAACAAGCTCAGCCAAACTTTGATCTCATTTTTCTCCAATGGCCAATTCTTGGGTTTGTTAAAAAACACTGATTGGAAATTTAATTTTTCCCTCCTTTAGGAACAATAAGATTGCAATTGATTAACAAGAAATGAAACAAAATACTTTAAATCAAATTAAAAAAGTTTTTTTTAGGTTTCATACCTTTTTAAGGACTTAACTCAAAGTAATTTCGTTTATTATCTAATATTTAAAAAGGGGTGGCAATGGTATGTCGGTAAGGTGCCGACTTCAGAACCGGAGAGCTTTAGACTCGAAACCCAATTCACTCGAAAGACAAGTCTGTAAAAGGACTAGGTGCACGACATATCCGTCAGGGTCAAACGTTCTCCCATATACGTGGTGTGAAAGCTTGGATAGAGGGCTCCAGTTCAGGTGTTTCCCTCATCATTTAGCTTGGGGCTCAAAATTACAAGTTCGGTCCCAATATAGCCCTATGTTGTTTTAAAACGGTACGTTAGTATAATAATAATAAATTAATAATTTAAAAGGAAGTTTATATTTTATGTGCTTTTATACCATTAATCGAATTGCGATAAAACGTTGCCAACTATTCCCTTGAAATTACATAAAGATCATAGGCATAATACAGTTATCATATCTAAATTCCAAATCTATATAAATAAAAATGAATCGCCAAATGTGTTTCTAAGCGCAAAACTCGAGAACGGCAAGACCGATTTGGTTAATTCTTTTTTTAATATTTTCGTTTAGACACGAGGAAGGTTTTTATGGACAGAAAAAATGGGAAAATTGGATGGAAGATAGTAAAAAAACTCTTTTCTTACTTTCCCGCCAAAAATCTTCGTTTCCCCATCACCAAATGAGAAGACTCCAGTTTCTTTTCTTTTCTTTTCTTTTTTTACACGCTAATGTGTTGTTTAACATGCTTTCGACCGATTATTTCAAACGATTCTGCTTATTTTCTTAGTATTTGAGGTGTTTAAAATTAAACATTGTTCCCAGATAGTAAATCCTGTAGCATAATATTATACAATATTGTAAGATATTATATGACATTAAAAAATATTCCCCAACATTAAACAATATTGCGAATATTGATTAAGATTGTACAATATTTGTGTGTTACTAGAGTTGTGTTACCTCAACTGGCGTTGAAAATTCACGCATGTGCAGTGTGTTGTGATTGTTGACAACTATGTTTCAATTTTTTTTTAAAAATTTAAAAAATATGGGTATAATACTGTTGTAGCTATCTCAATCTCAATCGATAAATAAAATAGACTTGGTGTGATTTTAAGGAAATACGAACTTTAGTTGCGATTTTGCTTTATTTCAGGTATACACTGTAAATAAATTGATTTTAGGTTTAGTTGGGTGCTTTTCCATGTTAATGAAGTCGCAGGTAAAAGATAGTACTAGAATAAATATTATTTATACCTCTCTTTTATATCCTGCAATTTCAGTGAATATATTCAGTGTCGGGAAGGAAATTAATTTTATTCTTTCTATAATTTCTAATTAAACAATATAGCTCTTTCGAATTTTAAATATTATTTCCAAAATTATTTATTCTGCAGCAGCAACGTGCTGAATACCAACTAGTTTTTATATAAAAAAGTCCCCTCTGATTAATCTTTTTTTAGAAATCAATATGTATTTTCATTACTCCGTTTCATGTAAGCATGTTTCATAAAACAATTGATTTTATGACTGGAAAACAAGCCATCTTTAACAAATATGAAAATATTCGGTATTGATATTAACTTCACGACTTAAAAGCCATAAACAATATAAAGTACAGAAAAAAGCTTTAATAAATTAAAAATGATATTTACAAATAATTCCAAAGTTAAACTGAAATGTCTGTCAATAAATCATCCCATTGTTACGTTTTTAGTGTAGTGGGTGTGGATTGAATGGACTTTACTTGAGGACAACACAAAAAGAATTATTTACAGGTATTTACAGGATTACTTGATGAAGTAAAACTTCAGATAAAAACAATCCAGCAGTCAACAGTCACTAACAGCGTAAACGTAATCCTTACGCACAATAAAAACAGACTGCAAAACAGTTATGGTACAGCACGGTAAACAGTAAATCGCAGTGAGCTCAATAATACAACGTTAACAGCAATCGCAAACACAGTTCACTAATAACAAGCGAGAAAAATAATCAGCTAGTCCAGCGAGATGCTTCTCTTCCGAGAGGAAACTCTCAACTAACTAACTCCGGAACTAAGGCTACCCGTCACTTATATAGCCAAGCACGCGAAGCAACGCGGCGCTTCACGTATGATCCAGCGGCTACCAGACTATTCCTTTTGCCAAACTAACTCGGCTGGCATGAAGTTCCTCGCCAAACTCCGCCAACTTCGGTGACCTTCCGCAGCGCTCGCCCGCTTGTAACAATATTCTTATTTGAATTACTTCTTGTCCAAAATCAACTACTTATGTCTAAAACAATGCTTCTGGTACATAGAAAGAGGACAGCTGCAATATTTAAATCCTGATTACAGAGTAAGCTATATCCAACAGCCAAAAGTCTTTTAGTACAAGATTCTATCCAACAGATAGCGGCAGATAAAATTATATTAAAAGCCAACCAGGCATTAAGACTTTGTCTTAAATCGAACGATGAAATCCTTTTGAAAATCGTGATTCATATTAATTATCCAGGCTCTAATAATTAAATTTTCCAATTGTTATGATCTCGTTTGTTATATCTTAGATTGCAGACGAGGCTATTAGAATGAAAATCAGAAGAATGAGAATTGTTCGGAAGGGTATCTTTAGAATAATCAAATTAAATTGTACAAATTCTGCCTTTGGACAAGATTATAATATGTTACTTAAGCTTTTCAGCGTTTCAGATATTTCTCAAAAGATAGGTTTGTGGTTATAATAATTCAAATAAACTATATAATTATCTTAATAAATAAACTTTAGTATAGCATTAAAAATTGTGTATTTATTGTATTGTATTTTCATTTCAGATTTTTTTTTGTAAAATATTTCATTTTTTTATTTATTTTATTTTGCAGAAATTAACAAACATAGCAGTAATAAATAATAATATTCCTTAAAAATAAGATGAAGGGAAACAATATTCAATTTTTAAGAACTTCCATCACTAACTAATGTAAATTCGTTTAATAACAGAAATAATGTTCTAATATTTTTATATGTAAACAAATTATAGAATAAAAAATTGCTTCATAGCTCTAATTTGAGTTACGAATGAGGCAGACGATTTGCAATCGAATTATATTTTTAATTTCTAATTTAAAATCCTTTTCTGAATTCATGAAATATTAATATCTGAAAAAACTATCTTTCTGTTGTTTTGAACATTTGATTTTTTTGAAATTGTGAAAAAGTAAAGTGGTCTGAAAAAGGACTTAGTAAACATAACCAAATGTTATTATGGTTAAATTGTCGCAATTTTAAGAAATATTTCGTATGCCAACAAATGTGAATTATTTAAATCGCATTAAAAAAAGATTTTATTTATAAAATTTTAAAAGAAATACAAGCTTTAAGAGTAATTTAAAATCGCTTATATGAACTAGTAATACATGTACATTACAAAACAAAATATAATGAAAACATAGGCATAAATTTCAGTCAGTAATAAAATTTTCATGTCTGGTACACACACCAACTGAACTAAATAATACAATTTTAAAATTTGAAGCTACGGTTATGAAGGAAAATTTCTATTAGCACGTCTACGGAGGTTTTTTTATTAATAACACAGCGCAAATCTTTTGTGATAAATTTTGGCATTATTTAAAGTGTATTGACATTTACAACATGAATTATTTTTTAATACTTTGAATATTTGCAGAAAAATTTTGTATAAAACTGTTGAAATTTAGTTTCTAAGTATATATTTTTTTAATTAGCTTCGAGTCCTATATTTACATTTACATAGGTTTTAATGAGGTTTTACATCTTTAGATACTATTATATCTAACTCTAATATTTCACAGAACTTCTAATAAAAAATCTCATAAGTTAAAATCTACACCATATTTTTGTTAAAATTTAGTTTAATAATTTCTCCAGTTCCTAAACTACAGAATAAGAAATCTGTTCATTTAAAAATATGTTATAGCTGTTTTAGTGCTTTACAGTTTGAAAGAAATTAAAAGTTTTCATGTTATTTATCGATTGAACCCCAATATTTAAGATATAGATTGAAATACAGATTATTTTTTAATTCAAGACCTAGATAATGCATCTCTTAAGCTATTTGAAAAAATGTAAGTAATTGTTTGATAAACATCTAAACTAGAAGACTTTTTTTTTTGTTTATGCGTCTTATTAGACAAAAAAAACTTTTTCTAGAATCTTTTTTTATCATGTGTGAACATAATGTTTTTTTTTATTTGGAGGTCTCGTGACCCCAAAATAACGTAGGCAAAAAATATTCGTTTTTTTTAATAGTAAATAGCGATTCACCTGACCCATGGCATTTGAGGTTTGTTTTGCCAGTATTGTTTGAGATATTTAATTACATTTATTATCAATTGCTTTTTGTTTGTCGTTTCTATGAAACGACATCATCTTCCAGTTTGTTTATGATTTCTTACCTCTAAATATCTAATATCATAATCAAAAAATTATTGTAGGGGTTTTTTTTCTCTTTTTCATTTTTAACAATTGCAATTTTGTAAAATGAGACTTATATTTATTCTTTAATGATATTACAAGCACATTCTTACTAATTATATTTCTCAAAATGCTGTAAATATTTACAATATTATTTTAACATCAATCTGCATTACGTTCATTGGATTTAATCACATATACAATAGCTTCCATTAATAATGAACTTTCCATCGAAATTACTAGTTGTTGCTGTTTTAATCTTAAAGTCGGTCGAGCTCCAAAACTTTGTTTGCCAGCTAGAAAAATTGAAAACAAAAGTTTAAAAAAATTATCATTAGAGAGAGAAGTCTCGTGATTGTTTCAAACCGGTTTAAACTGGTTAATGACTTAAATTAATTAAGACAAATAATAACTTAAAATATAATAATGTTCTCTCATGATAAATTGAAATTTGCGACCGTAGATTTCATTTTTCTTTAATTTTTTTTATTTAAATTTTACCACTTAACTGGAATATTTTTGTGTCAGAGTTATTTTTTAATCCTTTTTACGAAATATATTTAAAAATATAAATGTTTTCGTGAGCTTTTCAAAAAATTCATCTCGGACATAGCCACATATCTTAATTTATCAAGAAAAAAAACTATGCTTCAAAATTTAAATTCACAGCTATAATAGAATTGAACAATTTAATGTCAATGGAGTGAGCAAGCATATTAATTGGATAATATCTCAAACAAAAAAAAATATTCAATTTCTCTTATAAATGTAAAATTTTACACTTTGACGTACATCATTAATAAATTCCACTAAAGATGAAGGAAAATCTTTCTAAATAATCGTAAAATGAATATGGAAGTTTAATTTCACTTCCTTCAAGCAAAACTTGATAAGTGCTTCCATTTGTAAAATTACATGGCTCTCGAACACGTAGCTGAAACAAGTAAAAAATTCAATAAAGAACAATCCTTGAAAACTAATATCTTCTAATGCATCGATTGATAAATAATATTCCTTAGAGTAATTGACCCTCGAAACGAAAGAAAAGAAATTAATTTTCTTTTAGATTACTATTATATTAGCGCATTGAAACTTTTTTGAAAAAAAAATGAAAACGATAAATTAGTTACCTTGAATAATTTAAATTTCTTTCAAACAATTCTACTCTATTTTTATATTATTTAACTTCATAGATATTATAGTTTTATTCAGCGAAATGCTCATAAAATTAATTGTAATTTCAATAATTAAAATATCTCAAGTTAACTAATTCTGTTTCTCTCGAAGATATGACGAAATATTAAAAAGAACACTTTTCAATGCTGGAATATAGTCATTATGAAATCACATATTTTTGCTTTCTGCAAAAAAAAATATGTCAAAACATTTTAATGAAGAGGAAATATTAGGAATTGATTACTTGTTATTATTCTTAAAATAATTCATAATTGAATTAACTTCTTTTTTAAAAGGAAATGTCCAAGACTAGAAAAAGAATTATGTATTATCAAATTTAATATTATATTTCAAAAATTGGTTAACTGTTTGCGATAAGGATTAAAAAGAGAATAAGCATACAAAACTTTCTTGATTCTCTTGCATTTTTTTAAGTTGCTTCCTTTGTTTTAAATAAAATAAAGTTTGTTTTTGGTAATGGTGATGTGGTTTGAGTTTATTTATCAAACTTAAAGACTACAGAACAGAACACCGTCTCATACCCAAGTATCTGTGACCATTCTGGTCACTGCACTTTTTGGTTGTCATGCTACGGGAATTATTTTTAATTATCAAAATATTTACACTAAAAAAACCAAAAAAAATATTTACAGTATTTGCATGTATATAAGATATGATAAAGAGATGGGCCGTTCACAGAGATTTCCGACTTTGAAAAATAACTTCTTGCATTTACAGAATACATATATATATATATATATTTATATATATATATATTCTGTATTCACTTATTTTTATGACACACTATATGAGGATTCAGTAATAAAAATCCAATGGAAAATAAATTGTTTAATGGGAACAAAGAAAACCTTTGTTTGATTGAAGTGTATGATAGGAAACTGAGGTGCTTGTTTTTTCCCTCAGTCTTTGTGAATATGAGATTTGATATTGAGAACTAGAGAGACGAGAATAGATTTCTATTTTCACTTATTATCATGTCAGAACATGATATTGATTAGGGGATGAGGTTTGTGGCTTAACAAAAATCCGTAGACGAAATATCAAAAAAAAAAATCCGTTGGCGAAAAATTGAAATTTTATTATATGCACGAGCACCTCAAAAAATCAGCTTTTAATAACGCGTTGCCATCCCATTTACAAAAGCTCTGATTTCAAAAATTAAGTTAATAACTACAGCAAATGAAACCTAGAAAAATTTCATTTTGAGAGCGTGATTATATGAAATGAAATAAATAGGAAATGTGATATTTTTTAAAACAATCAATGCGAGACAATATTTTTTGGATCGTTTTCAATACTAAAGTGACTCATTCAATGAAACGATTGAAATGAATAAAAATATAATTTAATTTGCACGAACACGTGGTGATTGGCCGTTCAAGAAATTATATTCTAATATGATACATTGAAATATGCATAGCAGATTTCATTTTAATCTTTTTAAATTTGATTATGCTCTTTATTTTTTGCCTGAAAAGGCAGTTTCTGGCACTTAAAGACTACAATTATATATTAATTAAAGTGTTACACGGGCCCAAGGGACCTTACAATTTATTAGACCAATTTTTAAGCGATCTATATTTTATGACATTAATCTCTACAAGTACAAATTTTATTATTCGAGGATTAATGGTTTTTAGTTTGTTTGTTTTTTGTTTTTGTTTGTTTCTATACGTTCATTATAATAACTATATATTCATTAAGATAATTTTTACTATTTTTCAGTTAAAAAATACCAAAATATATTTATCAGCAACTTTAAAAAAAATTTCACAGTGCTCTTCTGTAGTGTCTATTTGATGCCAAACAATTCTGGGTTGCTAATGAAAACCGACGAAGTCACTATATATACTATGCAATGTTATTTATACATTTTCCATAATTATGTCGTGGAAGATGGAAAGTTAGTTTTCTAGAAAAGATTTTCTTTTACTTATATGCATTTTTATATTTTCTTTCAAATTGTAGTAATGTATTTTTTAGATCAAAATTGAATTGACATTGTTTTCTATCAACTGTAGTACTTAGAATCATGTTTTGTACATTTTGCTCATTTAGGAAACATAATAAGTAGCACAGATGACTTTATTGTTATAAAACTGGGGGGACTGGGTCAGAGGTGATCGTTCTCTGTTGCAGGTCTAAATTACGATTTAGAGATGAATGAATATGTATGAATGAAGTCCACCCCCTAAAACGGGTTGTGACGTGTAAGTATCTAAGTCGTACTCTTGGCCCTAGATGGTGTTACTTGTAAAACAAAAGACGCATATCTCCGCTTAAAATCTGCTGATTTATCAACGGGGCTTGTCCACGTCAAGTGTCATAAGTAACAACAACAACAACTTTTTTATTGTTCAGGTAATTTAAGTTAAAGGGCAATAAATTTACTAAAATTATTTTATCCATAAGAAAATTTTACAAAAAATCTGTTAACTATGAAGAAATGGTAAATATTTAATAAATTTGTGAATGGAAGATTAAAAGAGCAGGGTTGTAGAGATACAACAAGTATATATAGAAATATATTCATCTTTATTTTTAGTAATGATTCTTTCCTCAAAAATTATGAACACAAGTATCTCTTACACGTAAATTTCCGAAAATACACTCACAATTTGATATTCTGTGTTCAATTAACTTAATATCAATGCTGGTCTTTTACCAGCTTATCCCAATCTAAAACTGATCGATCACAAATTCCATTTATAAAATTGTGGGTCTTTATTCTTGATCTAATGTTTAGAAGATGAACCTTTTAAAAAATTGTCTCCAGAAGGCCTAAGGCACTTGTTTGTTTGCTTTTGAGGTTTTGTAAGATGAGAAAAACATCCTTTAAATTATTGAACTAATGAAATGCAAGAAAAAGAAAACTCGTGCAAAATTTTTTTAATAGAAACTAGATTAAAAGCTCCTAAAGAGAATTTAATTAATAATGCATTATACTAGTCAAAGAAATATGTAACTATGTTCTAGTAAATATTTAAATAACATGTATGTAAATATACATATAACAAATATGTATGAAAATTTACATATATGTTATATGTAACTTTGTTCAAGTAAATATTTTGACAAACCTGGGACTGCAATAACAGTGAAATAAGTACGTAAAAATAAACCGTTAAACTGTTTTTGATCAAGTTTGTTTTATCTCCAGTAGTTAACTTTGCACTGGAAACAGTTGTTTATAGATTATACATCGTATTATTTTAAAATCTTATAGTTTAAGGCTATATTCTTCATAGTATAGTAACAAAGTCATTTTTTATATATCACTAGATTTTACCTGCGACTTCGAACGCTTGGAACTTTTGAAGTGCAAGTGTCACAACTCATAATGTAAATGTTATCAAACCGTATCATTATGATGCTATGGAAAAAAAAGTCTGATATGATATAATCAAAAACTTGTAAATCATTAAAAGATATACGGAAAAATTTCAAAATTTATTTATCATGTTCGTGCCCGTTGAAAATAAAGGTGTCAACAATCAGAACACATCGCGAAAGCGTGAATTTTCAACACTAATCGGGGCAACGCAAGCTCTTGAATTTTCAACATCAATTGAGTTAATTTTCTACGCCAGTTGGAGTGATGTAATACAGATTATAAATTTTTAATTTCTTTTATTTTTTATTTTGATTAAAAAGTAATTCAAAATTAATTCAAAAAATCAATTAATTAACAATGTTTATTTTATACACTAATAAACACTAATAAAAAACAGAATCGTTGGAAATAATAGATAAAAAAACATGTTAACCCAAGCTTCATTAACATGGGATAAAAAATCTTACTCATTTGGCGATGGGAAAATTAAGATTTTTGGCGAAAAAGTTAGTTTTTAATTAACAAAAAATTAACTGCTCAGTTAACCGTAACAAATAGTTCTTATGACCTATTCTAGACTATAATCTATATCTATGCTAAATTTCGTTCAGCTGTTTTGGCGTGATCAACTAACATCATCCATAATATACAAGCTTTCAAATTTATGATAGTGGTATAGATATATTTGTTTATTTTAAGCTATTATAATGGTGGACAAGTCAAAAAACAGCTCATTAACGTGCGGTATTTGGTGTTTATTTGCTTGGATGTGATTAATTTGCAAATATTAGGAAAAGTAATATGCATTTTGGACACCATTTTTCATACTGATTGAAACAAAAAATGTGTATTTAGTTGAACCGCATTCGTAAAATCATATCTAAAATTTATTTATAAAAGGCAATAAATTTATGAATTATCTGATTTCATGCATAAAAAATTACAGACCAATAGGTGATCAATACCTCAACGAATTCAGTTTCAGTAATACAGATATATATTTAAGACGCAAAATCTATTAAGTTTTATTTTTCTTACTATCCTCATATTTTAGTTATCGTATTAATTTAGATTTGGTCAGTCGGACAAACACGCTGCATCTGAATGGATGTAATTCAAAATTTATTCGAAGTTTGCGAATTTAATGCAGCTTATAGGAAATTTAGTGCACCAAATTTAGTGCAGTTTATTGGAAATTTTGGTGCGACAAATTTAGTGCCGTTCATTCGAAATTTGGAGCAGCAAATTTCGTCCAATTTATTGGAAATTTA
>JAOUZG010046976.1:1051362-1067099 GCA_026289955.1 Argiope argentata
GTAGCGTAGATATATTTCAAAGTCTGACAAGGGATGCACCGTCTGTAGCGTAGATACATTCCAAAATCTGACAAGGGGTACACCGTCTGTAGCGTAGATATATTTCAAAGTTAAGTATGACAAGGTGTGCATCGTTTGTATTTCTGTCGATATGTATTAGCAGAAATTTTTAAAATTGAAAACTCAAAATCGCGGTGATTTAAATGTATTAACTTTGGTATGGTATTTAATTGAATATGAATGTAGTTTTGTCAAACAATTTTATTTCGTTTGGTTGAAAAAAATGTGCCTGAAAAACAAATCCGATTTTCAAATACTGTTTATCATATGTCAGGGAATGATAACTAACAAGTAATATAAAAAACATTTTTTAAAGCAATCCCTTCTTAGGAAGTTAGGAAAAATTTTATTTTAGTTACTTTTTATTAAATAATTTCAATTTTTGCTGTTTTTCTCTTTTGTCGCTTTATAACAGAGCAAGAGGTTCAGTAGCTTCTGAGGGTACGGACCTCTGAGCAACCGTGGGCAGAAGACTGACTTCTAAGAAAGTCGCAAACTCTTTTTATTTTGGCGAGAAAGTTAGTTTCTAATTAATTAATAAAAAAATTAATGAGTTAATATTTGAAAAAAACTGTATTATCGTCAAATGTCATCCACTACAAGTTTAAATAAAATGTACTTGAACTTGATTTGATGCATAAAAAATATTTTATTAACGATTGAAAATTTGAACAAGATATTTATAAATAGGGAGATTGTGAGCTTATAGTAAGAATTGAAAAACACTCATCAAGGATCCCACAACATTAAACTCCATTTGTAAATCATAAAATCGATTCTAATATGCTTGACATTGCATTTAAGAAAACTATAATTTCCTTTACTACGTTTCCATTCAAATATTTGTTTTCATTATAAATGATACACTTAAAAAAGAATTTAAAAAATTGTAATCAAAATTGATTTTATTTTAAAATTCTAAAAAATACAATTATTTCTGAATAATGAGCCTAGGCTGTTCTTAAGTACATTTAATATGCTTAAAAATAGCTGAGGTTCATTGCCTTTATATTTCCTTACTTCCAATAATAAGTCAAAAAATAAATATACGAAATTAATTCGATGCAAAAATGCGCTTAGTCTTACAGTTCGTTAAATCCGAAATGAAATTGTTGATAGAGAAAATAATGATGCAAAATTTCTTTTCTTAAAAAATATACTTTTCATATATAAGCTAATGAGGTTTTCCTTCTGTTTATTTAAAGGTACAGACTTAAGGTAATTTGCATCACAACGTACATCCACAATGTGAAATTTTGAAACTCAAACCATCTCTAACAGAAATAAATAAAAAATACTTCTTTTTCTCACAGTTTGAGAACAAAGATTTCATCTGTTGGGTTATTTCATTTGAGTGTAAATAGGAAATTGCACAACAAAATAAAAAAAAAGAAAAATCTGAATCTACGGTCGCAAATTCAGAAATGAAATCTACGGTCGCAAATGTCAAGTTATCATGTGAGAACATTATTATTTTTAAGTGATTATTTGTATTATTAGCCAGCTTAAAACGGTTTGAAAAAATTACGGGACTTTTCACTTCTCTCCCTCTCTCTAATGAGAGTTTTTTTTAACTTTCATTTTCAATTTTTCTGCCTGCAAACAACGTTTTGGAGCTAGAACGATTTAAAGATTTAAAAATACCGAAAAGCTCACTATTACTGGAAGCCATTGTATATGAGGTAAAATCCAATTAACATAATGCAGATTTATATTAAAATTATATTCTAATATTTGCAGTATTTTGAGAAATACAATAAGAATGCGCTTATAATATCATTTAAAAAAATAAATATAAGTCACGTTTTCCAAAATTGCAACAGTTAAAACTGAAAAAAAATTCTAAAAATAATAATAATAATCTTCTGAGTGTGATATTAATTATTTAAAAGTAAAAAATCGTAAACAAACTGGAAGATGATGCCATTTTCTATAAACGACGAACAAAAAGCGGTTATTAATAAATTTAATTAAATATTTCAAACAATACTGACAAAACAAACCTCAAATGTCATGGATCAGGTGACTCGCTGTCTACCAATGAAAAAACAAATACTTTTCGCCTTCAAATTTTGGAGACACCAAAGCCTTCTAATAAAATCTAATTAAAACAACATCGTGTTCTCACATGATAATAAGAGCTGAGTTGAAAAAAGATCAAATATGAGAAGTTCAAGATCACAATCCAAATTCTTCTGAAACTGAAAATACATCGTCCACTGACAAATAAAAATAAATTACATATTAATAAAATATAGTTTACTATAATTTATTTCTTTTTTTTAGGTTTTTGTTCTATCTTAGTCTAAATACTTTATTTTTCAGATCTCTGAAGAAGCTGGAAAACCTGACAAATTTTGTTATAAATAATAAAAATTGGAATTGGGAGAAATACTGCTTGCAAAGAAATTCAGCTTCTTATTTTATTTATTTTGCTGGGGGTCTTTTTCTGTTCTGTTTGATCAAGAAAACAATGTACGGGTTTCTAAAAAATTAAAATGAAAAATTCCAGCGATATAGAACGGATGAAACGGCACAAAATTCAAAAACTCATGCTCGTGTAATGAGTTGGGGTTTTTTAACATTTTTTTTTCTTTACAATATAGTTAGGTGTTTTTAAAAAATAAAATGAGCACTATTTTTAAAAGGCCAGTTTTTCGTTGCAGGGCAAATTATATCTAAACCTTATACGGCAATCGGAGAACTAATACGCAATGAAAATATCTCGACTGCGATCGCTCTTTTCCCGCCGAAATGAAGTCACATCGAACGTATGAACTGACATTATTGCAAGTTATTATAAAATTAAATTGAAGAGAGCAAATATGAAAAATACTAAATAGTTCAATTAGGTGAAATTATTTACAGAATTATATACAAGATTTCTAGTATAAACATATGCGACGGAGTTGTAACAGCGCACATGGCAAAGTTCTCCGAAAACACGTTTTTTACAAAATCGTTTTCACTTCTTGTTGCCACTTTAAAAAAGAGAAACTTAGAGAACAGAACCTTAGATTCTTAATGTTGAAAGCCCTGTTTTTTAACAAGTTTTATTATCTTATTTAACAAGGTTTATAACTATGGAAAATCAAGACATTCAACAAAATCGCTAAGTAAAGGAGCTGCCGCAAGTATATTAAAGCATTATTTTTGTTAGATATTGGATAATTGAATAGCATTGTTACGGGATAAATTCACTCCGATAGATTCGCTTGTTAAGTGACTTTGTGTGATGTGATACACAAACATCAGTCCCCAGTTGAAAAACAACAATGACGTTTATTTATGAAGGTAATGACACAAAGACAACGAATACAGGACAGGACACTACAGCAGACAGTGGCCAACGAGTAGTAATCGACCACAGCTCTCAAAGCACAGACAGAATCCAGCAGGAGAAGGGTTCCTAGTAGCTTTGCTCTACGATATCTCCAGACGGCTGAACTTATCACTGTCTCCTCATTTTAGCTGCCGGTTCATCACTACATTATGGCTATTCCACACACTATACGTCGCCGTTTTTACAGTAGACAGCACGACTCGGAACGCAGCAGTTCAACACTCTTTTGAACTAGATACAATTCTAGAACTTCGCCGTTGAAACACTATCCTCTCGAAGACTCGTCACTTGCCTTCTCAATTCAATTCAAATCAAATCATTTCGAGTTTTAGTCTGCCAGCCTTTTATAGCTCCCAGGGGACTCGGCCAAGAACCTTCTAGGCTAATCAGGGTGCATCACGGTTTCTATTGAATGGATCGGAAAAATTCTTAAACTTTCCAGTATTATCCATTTTGGGACCAAAACCGCCAAGTCATCAAATGGTTGCCAAGTTTGACACCAAGCCTCTGACATCACTATTGAAGCACCCACTCAGCAAGCAACTGTGCTGATCTTGAAACGGTCTTTCTTAATACGGCACTGTTCGCGCTGGGAAGCAAATATACAGATTTGTAACAGTATATAAAGCAATTAAATGAAAAATTCAAATCTCTTAAATTGGATTCGGATTTTAAAAAGTTATTAGGTCCCAAGGATATAGATGTATTCTGATGATGATTAGGTGTGTGCCGAATGTGGCGTTACACCGGTAAAATACTCATAATTAAGATAAAAATAAATATATAGAATTTAAATAGCTGTCAAAGGACTAGCCATTCAAAAAACTTTTATACGCTTAAGTATTAGAAGCTAAAACAGCCAAAGATAAAAGGCGAGTGAGAGAAAAAGGGAGCAAACAAAAGAAGAAAAAAGTGGAGACGAAAAGAAGAGTCTGCATAATATTCTACATCCACAGTATCATTCGAGCATAATTAGTAAATAAAAAAAATTGCTTAATACAGGAAATTAAATCTTGAAAACAGAAAAATCAAATTAAAAAACAATTAGAAAAATAAAAGAAGAAAGTAAATAAACAAAAGAGAAAAAGATAAGTAAACAAATTGAAAAAATAACAGAATATATATATATATATATATATACAGTGGCTCAGTCTAAGATAGAGTCCAACATTAAGCACAAAGGCCTGATAGAGTTCGTTTTGCCTTTTTTTTCCCTTCTTCTTCTTACAATCACTATATGCTGTTCACTTTTAGCAGTTCTAAACAAAGCAGGACAAATTACTATTCACCCTGGAAAATCCTATTTTCATTACGATATAGAAAATCCAATATATTCTGAGCTTCTAAATTCCATTTATTGTTTGACAGAATTTGGGAAATCTTCAGCTGAGGTTTAATAAATTTTCTCAAATGTTGAAGAATAGGGCAATGGAAAATATAGTGTGGAATGTCATCAAGATCATTGCCACATCTACAGCTACAATTTTTTAAACGGAATCTTTTAAGATAATATGGGCAAAGTCCATGATTTGTAGTTAATTGGGCTAGAAATTTATTGTCAATACATCTATTTCTTTTAACCTGAGAAAAGATATTGAAAGTAAAGCGTCCTTTTTCATTATTTTCCCATCTTGATTGCCATTCGTCAAATAGAATTTTATGAAGACGAGTTTTAATTGTTCTTTCAGATTCTCCAAGATGATAGTCTATTGCAGGTTTAAATGAAGCTGCTTTGGCAGCCAGGTCAGCTAGTTCGTTGCCTTTGATGCCAATGTGGGCTTTAACCCAGTGTAATGAGATACCGCCATCTACAAGACTTTTGACATCTTCTACTAAATTATTTTTTGGGTGGAATTTTTGAAGAGCCTTTAATACACTAAGGCTGTCCGTGAAAAGATGAAAATGAAAAAAAGGTTTATTACGATTTTTCCAATTTAATGCTTGCCATATCGCAAAAAGTTCTGCTTGAAAAACTGAACAGTGATTTTCAAGCTTATACTGAAACTCTTCAATTTTATCTTTGCCCTCAAAAACACAAAACGCCGCACCGACTTGTTCATTTATTTTTGAGCCATCTGTATAGATAGAATACCGAGTTGTCACTGTAGAAGCATCCCACTGTATCTTTTCAATCTTACTGGGGTGAACCCACCTGTTTTCATAATGGATCATTTTAGAGCCCTAAGGATATAGATAAAGAATTAGCGGCCGCTGAAGAATATCGTGGAAATATCACAACTTATAGAATCACAGAATACATTAAACTGTCTAATTCGATCAGCCAGAAGATTCACGGAAAATTCTGAATGGCCGAATCGCCGCAACAGAAACACTATGGTAGAATCCTTGCACCACAACCCTTCTCTTGGGAATTAATCCCATCATCAATGTGAGAGTCAGACTCTGTTTCTTTACGTATTCACCAGAGTGGCAAAAACCATGCCATAAGTTTCAAATCTTCAATTACAAGGGATAGATCCCTCCCTCTTGAGATAGACTCGCAGCAAGAACATGTTTAGGAATTTAGATCAAAATTAAAGCATTCACGAACCTGCCAGTCCCCTCCTAATAGAATCTCACATTTCCATCTCGGAGTCTCAAATTACCAAGGCTAACAATTCTCAAATTTTCTGTAATTATATGTAAATGGCTACAATTATGCAATTCCTTTGATACGTCAAAACATAAAAATAAATCTTTAGAGAAAATTAATAAATTCAATTATCTTAAATCTGGGGCAGCTTTAGAAACAACAGAATGTTTCGAATTTCTAATGAAAATTATGACAAAGCGTAGATTCGACAGAAACACTCATATGAATAAGTTATTAGAAATTCTTCCACTTAAGCTTTCAAGCGATGTAAAAAGTTTTTAAATTTGCAGATGTTCGATAAAATCCAGTTACATATTAGAAACTTAGAGTCATTAAGAATTATATCAGATACTTACAGCCCTCTGTTATCTCCTGTAATTTTAAAATCACTCGAAAGCTATTTAGCATTCAAATTTAATTAAGAATTTCGAGAGAATTGTTCTATTAGTGACTAAATTGATTTTCTACAGATTCTAGGGATCGTGAAACGAAACAAAAGAAAAAAGAACTTTTTTCATTCGAGAGAATAATTCGCAAATATCATTGTCATTTCGCCTTAGTACTTAAAGAGGGCACAGAAAAATAAGCTATAATGCGATCAAATTAGAAATCTAATTGTCCGTGAGTAATGTGTTCATGATGCCACTTCGAAGATGAAATTATGTCATTTCTATGGCGAAGTGTTTCATTCACTTATAAATTGCACATACGTATCACTTTAAAAGAAGAAATCTATACTAATTATAAAAGGTCTTTTTTTTCATTGTATAAAACCTAGGCGTGTATACAAACATTGCCCCATCCTAGACAGAAGCCAAGTAGAAAACTTGTTAGGGATGCCAAAAAGCAACACCATCTAGCACAAAGGAACTACGACACTTGGTGATATTAGAAATCTGCAAACGACAAAAAATTCCTTAGACTGTGGTGAACGCTATATAAGTCAGATAATATTCTTCGAGATGAAGGGTCCCTTTTTGCTTGACCGGTATGTTACTCGGCTACTAACCCTAAGATTCAGAGTTCGGGCCTAGCTCAATCCACCAATCATCCTAAAATGATAACCCGGCGACCGACCTTGGACAAACGCAACCTTCGCACGTAGCTTCGTTCTACTGTCGTGGCGCCCTCTATCGGCGACTCAAAGGCCTAGAAGCACATTAAGTCCGACAGTTGTTAACATCACCAACACCTCACATAGGTATCGCTCGTCTAATCCACCAACTCACTGGTGGGAGAGTATGTGGCGAACGGTATATAAGCAAGATAATATCCTTCGAGTTGAAGGGTGCCTTTTGCTTGATCGGTATGTTACTCAGCTAATAACCCTAAGATTCGGAGTTTGGGCATAGAGCAATCCACCAATCATCCTACAAGACGTAAAGCATAATGTCCAGAAAACAAGGACATTACATATTAAATTTGAAACCTTAATAATCCATTAAATTCGTTGAACGTGCGTTAATTTTTTACAATAAGAAAAAAAGAAAGATAAGAGCTTTGACAAAATGTCCTTAACAAATGATTGAACGACTGGGATTTTATGAGTTCTTTGACGACCAGAAACATCCAGTTTCTTCGTCAGCTGCGTTTGTGTTCTCGCCAAAGAGCACAAGCTTTGATCACGTGATTTACAGGGCAGAAAAAATTAATCGACAGAATTTATTACAGAATTATAAATATTACTCTAGTTAAATTATCGTCAGTTGATAATTAATAACTAATAAAATTTAAATCAAGGACCACTTTTGAAACTATTTACAAAAAGTAAGGAAAAAAATCTAAACATAAAAACATATAGGCACAAAAATGTCTTTTTATGCATCTCTTTAATTTAAATTTTTAAAAATATTTCGTATTTTTTTAATTTCACTATTTTTTTTATTTAATAAAGCAATTTTAGATGTAAGGGCCCGGACTTTCTGGCAAAGAGGTAGCGCGTCTTCCTCTGAAACCCGGGTTTGAGTCCCGGTTAGGGCATTGTTGTTCTTCTGGTTGATATCTGTGAGATGAGTGAATGTGCCCCCCTGTAAAAAAGGGGTCGTGCAGACAAATGAGATGACTGTGTAGATATAGTCGTACTCTTGGTTCTAGTTGGCGCTACTTAAAAAATAAGAGACGCTCCTTTCGGCTTAAATCTGCTGATGTATTAGGGGGCCTTATCCATGACAAGTGCCATAAGTAACAACAGATGTAAAGGTTTTTTTATCATGTCGGAACATGATGTTGTTTGGGGTATAAGGTTTTTGGCATCAACAAAATGTGTAGGCAATGAATTGAAATTTTAAGTTTCAACTTTCTCAAAAATAGGCTCAAAAATATTGATAAATGGCTTAAATACCTAAAATTAAATACCTTTTTAATCTCCAATTTGCCACTTTTCGTTCAGATAATGGTTTCCACTTTTTTATCTTTATGAAAGCAATTCTTCAAACTTAAATTTAAAAAATTAAAAAAAATAGTTTACATTGTTTTATTAATCCATACGTTTGCAAAATCTGCCACTTTTTTGTTGAGATGTTTTCTTCAAGCATTAATAAAAATCTTTTAAAAAGTAGATTAGATCGGTTAATTAAGTAAAACGTTTTCAATGATTGGCTATTCAAGAAATTTTTCCTGACATGATACATTGAAATATGCGCAGAAGATTTCAATTTTATTTTCATTTTTTCCTTATTCCTCTCGAAATCCTTATAAAGATAATTCGATTCTATGATTACTTTTCTTTTATTAACGAAACTATTATCCGCAAAAGCAAAGGATAGCTTCAAATCAACCGAAAATTCGCCGTTTTCTGTTACTAACATGATCGTCATTTTCCTTTTCCCCGAATGCTTCGTGATAGTTACTCAGTTTTCCTGCCTTGCCTTATCAAACAAATGCTGATTCCATTTAGCTTAAACTACATTCGCTGTTCGGAATTTCTAGCAGCGATATAAAATGTCTCGATGGAAATTAAGCAAAATATTATTTTTATTCAAACCTTGTCTGATACTCATGTTTCCATGCAAGGAACTACGATTCGACGTCTTTTCGAAAAAAAAGTAATTTTATGATTCTAACTTCCTAAAAATATTTTTCATTTTGATTTATCATGTGTTATGTTTGCATAGCATTTTGATATTTAATATTCTATTTCATTTTAGATTCTACTTTTCTACACAATTTCTTGACATGTACTGAGTATGTATCAGATTCTTTTCGTAGTTTTTTTAAAATTCTTTCCTTGGATTGAATTTAATGCAATATATTTGACCTGACAGGAATTATTTTTTGAATTCAAAAATAATTCTACTAATTAAAAGGAATTTTATTAAAATATAAAGAGTTGTATAATTTGTTTAATTCCCATAATAATGACAAAAATCAATTCTAGTAATCCAAAACATTTTTTATTAAAGTATAAAGAGGTGTTTAATTTGTTCAATGCCCATAGAAATAACAAAAATCAAAATTATTTTAGTGTTTTTATTGACTAAATAATAATGCTACACAATGTAAGGATCTAATATAAATTGTAATATTACTGAGTAAAATTTATATTTGAATCAAAATAAGTTTCAAAATGAAATTACATTTTTTACTAACTTCCTAAATATAAAAAATCAATTTTTTTTATCAATATTATAGGAAAACTCCTAGAATCCTTTTAAATCCTAGAATACATAACAATTTCTTTTTTTTTACAAAAAAATATATGCCTTAATAGCTGCATGTAATTTTAAAAAATATATTTTTTATTAAATTTAAAAATGGTAATATTTAATTTATTTTAATAAAACACTAAGGCTATTTTGGGAAGGACCTCGTAATTTTGAACCGCTATCAGATGACGTGGACAATACCTGACTGTTCATTAGGATTATATGATTTCAAATTTCTGCGTATGCCATTAGCGATCTAAAATGTATAATTCATAATTTTTTTCTAAAAATATATGAAATCCTTTCTAAGACATAGAAGAAATGTAGAAACTTAATACTAAACTACTAACAGTAACAGAGAAATCTATATGTATGACCATTTATAAAATAACATAGTGATTGCTATATCTTTTCAAAGCCTTAAGTTAAATAAAAAGTAGCAAACATTCTGATGAACAACTTTGCTGAATTCCTATCTTTTGATATAACAATTGAAAGAAAGCTCTCTACATTATATTAATTGATCACAAAACAGAAAAGAAAGATGTTACATTTTCAGACTATGATTATATTAATGCAGTAGAATTCTCTTAATGGAGGTGAAAATTGTAATATTTCTTCAATAATTTCCTTTTTTTCATCCAATAAGCTTCTGTTTCAGATTCCGTTTTGACATTTATTTAATTTTAGAGAGATTTCAGATTTGTTCAGAAAAGTGATCATGAAACTGTTTAATAATTTTAAAATTAAAAAAAGTGAGTTAATCAGTCCTTTCTTATTTAAAAGAAAGAATGAAATATTAAAAAGAGAGCTTTTCAACAGAAAGGTGGCTGACATTTATGGAATAATTAATAAGGTTATTTATTTTCTCTTTCAGGAAAAAATATTCAAAGAACCTTAATAAGTAAGGAAGGAATATGAAATATTAAAATGGGAAATTTCAACTGATTAATTAATTTCTAGCATTCTTAAAGAACTTAATAATTCACGAATATTTTATTTTAGGAGGAGAAAATAAAATTTGGATAAATAGAAAATGAAATGGAGTTTTCTTGTTTAAATCCGAAAGAAATATAGTTTCTAAACTTGCAGCTGAAAACTTGTAATAACAGACCGATAATAGATAACTCGAAATATTAGAAATACCAATTAAAATACAAAATTTATTTTACAATATTTTAGAAATCTTTTAATTGCATAAATTTTAAGAATGAAAGTATCTATTTCAGCTCATTCTTTGTTATATTCAATATTTATTAATTATTTTAAGTCATTTCAATCACAATTAATCTTTTTATCACAATCGTTCAATACATATCAATTTTGTTGATACCTAATTAAATTAAGGCCATGTGCGCGGTGACCAATGCTCTTATTTTTAATAATAATTTTTTCTTTATTTATCTAATTTGTGTGATGTAAAACTAAAAGAACAAAAAACAGAAAATGATTTTTTTTATCTTACTACGAAAAGCAAAAAAAAGAACTCTTCAAGAGAGCTTTTTAAACAGACGTTGGTAAATTTCAAAAATGTTTACAAAAAAAATCTACTTTTAAGAGTAAAAAAAAATTCTTTTTGATTGCATAGAGGATTTTTTCCCCAGAATATAAAAAAAATCTCGAAGAAAATAAGTTATTTATTTTCTATCTAACATATTCTTAAAAAAATATAGAATTTCTTTTCAATTAATGGTAAACACTCTGCGTTAAGTGCTTTTAAAGAATTTTTCATGTTATTTTAAACAATCACTCAATTTTTTTTCTTAGGAAACACATATTTTTTCTAAAGTTATTTAATGCCAACTAATTCAATGATTAAATAACAGAAGCGACTTTTAAAAAAGAAAAAAGAAAATCATGGTATTCAGACAAAAAAAAATTTCCTGGAGAAGTTTTAATCCCAGTTTCGAATCTAAATTAATCTTTTCAAAGAAATTCAGGTTTAGTTTTATTAAATAGAGGAAGTGGTCACCCCAAAGCTTTCTTGCATACTCTGTAATCATATCAAAGAACGCCTTGTTTGGTATTGGCGTAGAATAATTACGACATACTAATTTTTGAAGTGAATTTAGCATTTTATTTTCTGAATCTATCCAGTCTATCTTGATGAGTTTGTCGATGGATGGTCGAAATTGTCCAAGGACTGAACTCTCAATGTAACCGAATAACATAACCTCTAGATAAAAGTAATTACTCGTGTCCAGAGAATATTATTTGGCTTATAGAGCTATTACCACTTTTTATTCCATCAATTAGTCGGTGGTGAGATGAACGACACTAGAGCCGGATTGTTGTTGGTAATGTTGGCTGTTGTTTCTAATGCACCTGATGACTTTTGCTTCCGGTAGAGGGCTCCACAACAGTGCAGAAAGTTGTTTGTTCAAAGTCGCGGGTCACAATTGTGGGTGAATGGTGTTAATAGGACCGATCTCTCAACATTAGTGTTTGTAATAACAGTAACAGAGCCACTATACAAAAGTAATTACTCGTGTTCGGAGTATGTTTTCTGTCTTATGAAGATTTTCGCCACAAACTCTTCCACCAGTGTGTCAGTAGGGAAACGCTAGATGAATTTTGCTACAAGTGTATGTTGAGCGTGTGTGAGTTATTGGTGGTGGTATTGGCTGTAATTTCTAATGTGCCTGGCGACTTTCGCTGCTGGTAGACGGCACCAAAACAGTTGTACGAAGGTTCTTAATCAAGCTCACGGTCACCATTGGGGAGAATGGATAGGTTAGAAACGTTAGGATTTGTATCCAAGTTACAGAGCCACCAGACAAAGCAATTAGTCATTTCCGGAGAATGACTTATGAAGCTTTCACCAGAAGTTACTTTGCAATAATTCTCTGAATTAAGGTTAATATTATCCTAAAATCTCTCTCTCTCTCTCTCTCTCTCTCTCTCTCTCTCTCTCTCTCTCTCTCTCTCTCTCTCTCTCTCTCTCTCTCTCTGTCTGTGTGTGTGTGTGTGTGTGTGTGTGTGTGTGTGTGTGTGTGTGTGTGTGTGTGTGTGTGTGTGTGTGCGTGCGTGCGTGCGTGCTTGGGGAAAATTTGATGCGTTATAGTCAAATAATTAACTTAAATAAAAAATATGATTTAACTTTTAAGAAGGAAAATACATATTTTATTATCTCCAATTCAAAAATCGAAGATTTAAAAACATATATATCATTTGCTTTCCATTTCCAAACATCTCACATTAAGAATGGTTCTTAATTAATATAGAAACAATTCATAATTTATCATTGACATCGAAGCCAAGTCAGACACTTAGAAGACTATATGAGTTTGGAAATAGTTCGTTCAGTTGATCTGCAATTAATTTGTCAACGAATAAGTTGGTCGCCTAGCAACCAAACATTCAGGCGGTAGACATTTTCTTTCCACGCAATCTACTCAGACATAGATTTCTGTTATGAAGATGTAATAAACCTGCTCACTTGTAATTCGCAAGGAACTGTCAGAAATAATGAAATGCTTGGGGAAAATATGAATGTAATATCTCCTCTTTAGATTTATCGTGTCTCGAGTATTTTGTTATTTTATTATAATACCATTTACCCTTAAGATAGGTTATTGGCTTGCAGAACTTACGTTGGAAAATAGTTGCTTTCATTTTAAGGAGACTCATTTGTCTGTCATATAACACAATATATTCTAGGTAATATGAAACAACGTTATACGAAACATGCATTATTGAAGTACCTAAGACATATTGAAAAATGCTTTCATTTTTAATTGCTCTTGATACTGGCGATATGGCCCTTTTTAACTGTTCAAATATAAGTAATGCATATACATTTGCTTTATCTAAAATTAAATTCAGAAACTATAAAAACGCTAAATTGATTGTTCTTTTAATATTGAGCTATTTGCCGTAATTTTTTTCTTGATTTATAAATCGCAATATTTCTATTTCGTTACTTTTCCGAATACTATCCAATATAGGTTTAATCATACTGCATAAAAGTTGATGCTTGAGAAAAATTATGGAGGCTATCCCTACTCATAAGCTTTCTTTAACTTGTAAGAGAACGAAAACTACGTTTAAAACCTTTTTTAAGACCGAATGCAACAAAACTTTGATGAGCAGGCACAATTTTATTAATAAGATAATATATCAAATTCCATTTATCTAGCTAGTTGTATTTTTCAATTATCTTATTCACATATATTGGCATATACAAACTAATAGATAGTCAATACAATAAGGAATTTCATTTAAGATTTAATCTGGATAGACTTAAAATGGTAAATTAAAAGCAAAATTTTATCTGCATAGTTCTTTATGATTCGTAGTTATTAGTTAGTATTAAATATTAATTCTATTATGTAGTTATAGTAGTAAATATAAATATCAACGCTACTATTATATAGAAAATATTACCAGTACTTCTAGTGCTGGTAATATTTCCTAGTCTCAACCCCCAAAAAAGTTGGTTGCTTACAATATAATATTCGAAATTTTTGAGATATTATTTTAAATCACATAAATAAGGTTTCTAAGCAAAATGGCCTTGACTTAAAAAATTTTACTTTCTCGTAGGAAGTTAAGCCTAGTTCCAACGACCTGCGACCTAGCTAACGGTAATTTGAGGGAAAACTTCGGATGCGTCCACAGACACCAAGGCACCCCAAGAAACCGCAAGAGGGGTAAAACGGGGGAACGGGGGCTGGTCTGAAGATTCAAAGGGTCGTAGGAACGCCACTTAGTAAGTCATATCTCTGACTCTCCTATCAGCCCGAAGGCACGTGAATAAACCAAAAAACTGAATGACCACACCACCACAACAGCACCATTGACGGGAAGTGTGGTTGTCCTTAGGGCCATCGCCTTCCCTTAGGAAATACGTCCCGTTATCAATTGGAGGGTTCAGACTCCCCACCTATTTGTATACCTTCCAGGGTGATGAGATTCAACTTATCTCATCCTATTTTCGAGATGTTCCCTTCAAAGGTATACGGTATTATAGAGAAAGTGCTGTAATCTCCAAAAGTAAAAACCTTCAAGTGGTAGAAAACAAAATATTAAATCACATTTTAAATTTTATCTTCTATAATGTTGCGATCTATAAAACATGGAATAGAATTAATTCAAATTTTGATGGCAATATCGCAGACTGTATCTCCTTTTCTTTCTTCATCGCATAGTTGTACTTTTTAAAAGCAGATATACCGATATATAACATTTTTTAAAAAATAAAAAAATAAAAATATTTCTGAAATTGTTTAATGTACTTAAAATATCATGCTCAGAATAGTCTTATATTTTGTTGAATCATAATATTATTTAAGCGGATATTTTGTGCAAAAAAATACATGAAATTTGCAAAATATACATAAATTTAAAAAATTTGGAACATTTTGATATTATACTATCACCAGATTTGTGGAATAAAGCTTCACTAAAATGCTATTATTCATAAAATTCCTAAAATAAAATTATTCTTTTATTCATCATTTCATAATATTAAAAACTTTTCTTACAAATGCACAGAATAGTTTTTATAATCATAACAAAAATAAAATAGCATACAGTTTCTAAAGAGAGGATTTGTCATGAATAATTAAAATGAATATTCAGAATATTTTACTGCAACTGCGTTCCTAAAATGAAGAAAACATTAAAGAATACAATGTTGAAAAATAAGAATAAAACGCTCACGTTGAAACGCAGGCAGATATTAAATTACTTTCTTCAAAATAGCAACATAATCACTGTCAAAGAACTGTAAGTAATCTGCATTCTTTATTTCATTTTCCAACGAATATTTCATGCTACTTTGTGAGATCTCTGTACCAAATATGAGTTAAGCGCAGAATATTCAAGGTTTTGTTTCAACTGTTTTAGGAAGGTCATGCGAAAAATGATGAAAAAAAGAAACAAAAACGGTCGGAAAATATTAAAGTAACATTCGTATTAGTAACCATGACAACAAAGGATTTTTGGTTGGTTTGAGGCATCTGGTTGCGTTAGTCTAAAGAATGTAAACGGAAGGAAATCTATTATAAATTGGGGACTAGGATATTTGGTAGTTTTGAGGTATCTAGTTTGTTACTGTAAAGAATGTAAACGGAAGGAAATCTATGATAAATTG
>JAOUZG010046976.1:1067109-1086107 GCA_026289955.1 Argiope argentata
GGTATCTAGTTTTGTTACTGTAAAGAATGTAAACGGAAGGAAATCTATGGTAAATTGGGGACAAGGATATTTGGTATTTTTGAGGTATCTAGTTTTGTTACTGTAAAGAATGTAAACGAAAGGAAATCTATGGTACCTATATCTATAATCTATAATCTTAGGTTTTATTATTATAAAAAAGGTTAAAGGAAAGAAATTTATGATAAATTGGTGACAAGGATTTTTGGTAGGTTTGTGGTATCTAGTTTTGTTACTGTAAAAAATGTAAGTGGAAGGAAATCTATAATCTATGGTTTTACTATTCTAAAGAATGTTAACGAAAGGAAATCTATGATAAATTGGGGACAAGGATTTTTGGTAGGTTTGAGGTATCTGGTTTTATTATTCTAAAGAATATTAACGGAAGGAAATCTATGATAAATTGGGGACAAGGATTTTTGGCAGATTTGAGGTATCTAGTTTTGTTACTGTAAAGAATGTAAACGGAAGAAAAACTATGATTGTAAAAGTAAATAACAAATTCAGTTCGTTATATCCACACACTAACGAGGTTATTTTTAACATGTTTTTAGCCGATTATTTTAAACGATTCTATTTATTTTTTATAATGTTTGATACACTTAAAATTAAACATTGTTAATTAATCGACTTTTTTCCGATTAAGTTAAAATATTTCCGCATTCAAATAATGCAGAATAAAGAAAATAAAAAATTTATAATCTGTATTGCATTACCCCAACTCATGTAGAAAATTCTCACATTTTGCGTTGCCACAATTGGCTTTGAATTCTCCATTGGCGTTGAAAATTCAATGTTAGAATTCAATGTTTGATCAATTATTAATTAGTAACTAATTGTTATACCAGGATATCCTGGTTGGTAGGGTGTTGAAATCGTATCCCTTGAGTTTTCGAGTTCGAACCTGCCAACCGATGATTCTCCATTTGTGGTGGATGTGGAAAGTAATACTACTGGGAATACTGGGTCAGAGATCGTTCTCTGTTCCAGATCTAAATTACGATCTGTAGATGGATGAATGAAATTGCATGAATGAAGTCTGCTCTTATAAAAAGGGTTTGTGATCTATGAGAACTAGAAGTCAGATTTCTGCTCTCGGGTGCTCAGGGGTCATACCCTCAGCAGCTATTACACCCCTCCTTTTGTTGTAAAGAGTAACACGAGAACAATAACAACCGAAATTATTTAATAAAAAATAACTAAAATAAAATTTGTCCTAATTACCCAAATTGGAATTGATTTTTTTAAAGAAATTAAAGTATTTGTTTATTCTCATCTTACTAGAATCATTCTGTCTAGCTTTTCAGTATTTTCAAAAATATAAACTCGACCAAATGTTGTTTTTTGAATCTCAAAACAGCGTATAGCATCAGAAAGTAATCACAGAATGCATATGTTTCAGTGTAAGAGAATTGAAAATCTCGTCTGTAGGAATATTTTATTCAAATTGTAAAAAGTGAGACAAATTTCGAATCTAAATAGAAAAAGAAACTGTTTCGAAAACAGATAGAATAATAAGAGATGTCACGGAGTTAATAATAGATCTTGCTTATTTTTTTTTTCAAAGGTAGACGATTGACTTCAAATTGAAAATAAATCGTCTGGTGGAAAATTAAATAAAGAACACATAAAAAAATACCACTTTTCTATAATCTTATTCTAAAGTGCAATTTTTAGAGTTTTTTATTGTTATAATTATAATTATTTGTTATTCTTGCCCTTAAAATATTTTAACTTTTTTTTCAAATAGCTAAAAAGCATAATGGAGTTTCATATAGATAATAGTTACACAATAATATAAAAAAAATATTTAATTCAATTTCCCCTTAGGTCAAAAAAGAAAAATTTTATTTTAGGGACTTTAATTGTGATTACAATTAATATAAATAATTGATCAAAAAATTATACCTGGCCAAAACAAAATCAAATTCCTATCAGTTGAAAATAAATCAGAACAGACTCAGAACAAACTTAATAGGCATTGAATTTTCAACGACAGTTGAGTATTCAAGAACAATTGAGACAACTCAAATGCGGGAAATTTCGGCTCCAGTTGAGGTAACTCAATATTGGTTTGAAATTTGAAAAAAAAATTTATTCTGAATTATTTTAATACGAAAATACTTCAAAATGAATCCGAAAAATTGATTAATCAAACGCTAAAAACATAAACAGAATTGTTTGAAATAATCGGTAAAAACATGTTAAGCCTAACCTCAATAGCATGGTGAAAAAAATCTGAAGTCTTACTCATTTGGTGGCGGGAAAATGAAGATTTTTGGCGAGAAAGTAAGAAAAGTGTGGTTTTTACTGTTTTCCTCACAAATTTTTCGTTTTTTCTCTTTATAAGAACCTTCCTCGTGTCTTAACAAAAATATTAAAAAATAATTAGCCGAATAGGTAAAGCCGTTCTCCGAATTTGAGTTTAGAAACACATTTGGCGATTTCTTTTTATTTATATACATTTCGGGAAAAAGGGGGGAAATGCTCTTTTTTTCAATCTCATGAATTTTAAAGATTGCAATCATTACCGTTTTGGACAGAAAAAAGCTTTTAACTAAATTACTTTGATGGTAATATTCAGAGCAATCAATTGATATAAATGGCAAGAGATTCATTCTTATGCATAATTTTTTATACAAGATACATATTTCAGGCAAAAGAAAGAGTTCAAAGATAAAAAATATTCATATTCATATACATATATATAAATTCTTATATATATAGGCTGTGCAAAAGAAAGACAGAAATGAACAAAGTGCTTTGAAATGTTTGCCTTAAAACTTCCAGACCCAAAATGGCCTGGAAGGATTTAGTACTGAAATAATTTCTATCGTATATTAATAGAGCAATAATACTCTAAAGTTAGGATATTAAAATTCATTCTTACAATCAGCTATGTATATCAAATACATTGAAGTAATTATAACTATTTCCATACTGAATGAATATTTATATTCAAAAGGGGCCGGGATAGTCTGGTTGGTACAACGTTGGCCTCGTATTTCTTAGGTTACGAGTTCAAAGCTCACCGGCCAAAAGATTCCCCGAGTGTATGGCGTCTGGCGCTCGTTAAATCTGTTCGTGGCCGCAAAGTCCTCCATGCCCAGAGTAATACCACTGGGAGTACTGGGTCAGAGGTGATCGTTCTCTGTTCCAGGTCTGAATTACGATCTGAGATGAATGAATGAATTTGCATGAATGAAGCCCGCTCCAAAGAAAGGGTTGTGATGTGTCTGTAGCTAAGCCGTATTCTTGGCCCTAGATGGCGCTACTCGTAAAACCAGAGACGTATATCTCCGGCTTAAAATCTGCTGATGTATCAGCGGGGCATGTCCAAGACAAGTGCCATAAGTAACAACAGCAAAATATTTCAATAAATGACGGCAGAAAACATAGATAAATTCAATTTCATTTAGTCTTAAATTTGGATGAAACTAATTTCCTTAATTCAACTTTTTTTTCCGAATGTTTTTTTAAATTTTCAACATTTTTAAGATTGTAACTTTATCTAATTTCTAATAATATGAAATATGATTTTATACTTAAATGGCCCACTAAAACATTTTTTTATGTGAAAACATGTTGTTGTTTTGATTTCAAGCTTTTGTAGCTTCAAGATGTGTGGTCTACAAATTGGCAATTTATTATTTTTGAGTTACCGCTTCTTGCTTTTAGGGTTATGTGAAAATAAGACCAAAAAATTGTCATTTATCAATTGCTATTTATTGCCAAAAAACATTAAAAAATAAATTTTTAATTTGTTATTAAAATTTTAAGTCAATGGCAGCATTTTTACTTTTGTTGTTAAAATGTTTTTTTTTCATGTGAAGACACAATGTTGCATTGGTTTAAGGACATTGAGACCTCAAAATGAACGGGCAGAAAATTGGCGGTTTATCCCTTTTAGGGTTATTAGAAAATGGTAAAGTTTGTTGTCACATTTGGCGATTTATCGCCACCAAAAAGTTAAAACTTGGCAAAAATTTCCGCCATGAACTCAATTCTCGATATATCGACGCACACGTATTAGGATAACCAAATTGTAATTTCAAACCTGTTTAAATTGATTAATGACTTAACCAAATTAAAGATTGATTAAATAACCTGTTAATTACCACAATTCGGTTCTCTTTGTATATGACTTGATCAAATAAGGAAGATAAGTAATTGACCTCTTCTTTTAATCTACAGGATCAAAATTTGAACTATACTTACAATTTTGATAGGAAGACCACATGTTCTTTTATTTTTATATATTATTGAGGTTTTAAGTAAGGGTATTTATATTATGTACGAAAAACCAGTTAAATATACAATCAGCTATTAACAGCATTTAACCTAAAGTTTAATGTAACACATATGCTCAATTTTTGTGATGTAATCGTAGCAGAATTTTGTATATCAAAGTCACTACTTTTTTAAGTCCTTGTGTTCATATTCTCATGATGGATAAATTATAAACATCCATTTGATGGATATCTATAAAAAATATGATTCTTTTATTTTTTACTGTCGAAATATGATCCTTTTATGTTTTCTGTCACTAAATGCCCATACAAAATTTCATTTCTTTCCATTCGGCAGTTTTAATCCGCTGGGTAATAGACACGAAGGCATAGTTCTTATAAAAGAGGGTAGTTGTATTCTGATATGTTGTGATCTCATGGGTAGAGATTTGTCATGGAATTAGGTTTTGATGAATTTCAGTTTTTTTAGCTTTGCAATACAAACAGTGAGCTGTCGGCTCATATTTATTGCTATAACGTGGCTGAAAAAATGTGACTAATTAACAAGTATCAAGATAAATAATCTAGTATTATACGAAAAATCAACTTAACATTTTCATAATTTTTGAATTTTTGTTTATAAGTTAAAATCACAATTATAAAACATCCCTTTTTATTTTTATATCATTTTAATGTGCTAAAACCTTTCCCAATAAAGGCTCTACAAAATGATACAAATATCCCCAATATCCTTTAATTATTTCTCGAGTTTTTGTGGTTCCACCTTACAGACACTTTCAGGAGACTTCATTTTATACTATGTATAAATATTTTGAAAGTATCTTAAAACTGATAATGGATTTCCATTATAAAGTGTTTTCCTAATAATAAGATGTAGTATCTCCTTATATACGAAGGTCAAGCAGGATTCTTGAATATAATAGTTGCTATATTCTAACCAATCCTCTGCGTGTCTGTAAACAATTGTAAGAGGTGAATGTCTCTATAAAAAATAACAAGTACTGTAGACACAATAAATCCAAAAGAGGGATGTTTTATTCATATTTTCCCCAAGCATTTTAGTATTCCTGTCAGTTTCTTGAAAATTAGAAAAGAGCAGGTTCTTTATATCTCCATAGCATAGAATTCATGTCTGGATAATTTTTTTAGAAATAAAATGACAACTTCCAGTATTTGGTTGCTAGGCAACAAACTTCTTCGCTGACATATTGACTGCAGAACAACCGGACCAACTAGTCCACAATCATACAGATATATAGGCGACTAACTTGACTTCGATATTTAAAAAAATTAAGTATTAAAGATGTATTAATAAACATTTTTTATCTTGTCAGAACATGATGTTGTTTTGGGGAATGAGGTTTTTGGCATCAACAAAAATCAGCAGGCAAAAAATAAAAATTTTATTATCTGCACGAGCATCTCAAAAAAATCAGCTTTTAATAAAGCGTTGCTATTGCATTTACAAAAACTCTGATTGTAAAAAACTAAGTTAATGACTGCAGCGAATAAAACCTAGAAAAATGTCATTTTGAGCACGCGATTATATGAAATAGAATAAACAGGAAATGTGATATTTTTTTAAACAATCAATGCGAGACAAAGTATTTTCGGATCGTTTGCGATACTAAAGTGACTCATTCAATGAAACGATTAAAATGAATAAAGATATAATTCAACTTGCAACAGCACGTGATGCTTGGCCGTTCAGGAAATGATGCTCTGACACGATACATTGAAATACGCATAGAAGATTTCATGTTATTTTTTTTAATTTGACTCCTAAAAAATGGAAGTAAATTTCATTGTATATTCACCTCAAATTATTCTTTCTGATTTGCTTGGATTGGAAATAAAAACGTATTCTCTTATAGAAATTCAGTCAAATTCAAATGACGTCAAAAAACACGTTCATTTTTTTCTTTAGCGAAATATAACTTTTATAACCATATCAAAGGTAATTAAATAAATATTTAAAAAGGTAAAGAAGCGTCATTCAGAAACTAAAATATGTCCTCAGGAAACTTGCGAACAAACGTAAGGAAGGAATAATATTTTTATCATGTCAGAACATTATTTTGTTTTGGGAATGAAGTTTTCTGGCGTCATCAAAAGTCCGTAGGCGAAGAACAGAAATTTTATTATCTGCACAAGAATTTCAAAAAAATCAGCTTTTAATAATATGTTTCCATTTCATTTACAAAATTTCTGATTGAAAAAATAAGTTAATTACTATTGTAAATAAAACCTAGAAAAATGTCATTTTGAGCACGCGTTTATATGAAATGAAATATATTGGAAATGGGATATTTTTTAACAATCAATGCGAGACAAAGTTTTTTGGATAGCTTGCAATACTAAAGTGTCTCATTCTATGAAACCATTAAAATGAATAAAAAATATAACTTAACTCGTACGAGCACGTGGTGCTTGGTCGTTCAAGAAATGATGTTCTGACATGATACATTGAAATATGCATAGCAGATGCCATTTTAATTTTTTTTGTATGTTGGCAAAATTTCTCTATGTAAACACACTTAATTATTAGATTGCAGTAATAGAAATAAGTACAGGACATATGGCAGTATTATGATTGCGTTTTCAAGAAAATAGTAAGAGATAATTTTGTATTATGACTTACCGCCAAAACTACAGAATTGGGTCAAATACTGGTTTTACTTTATATATGACAACTACATTAAATTGAACACTTTAATGTTGAATTGGAAGAAAATTAGCATTAATTTAATATCGTCATAAACGAATAATTTGATTTTTCTTATAGATGCTTCACGTTCCTAATCTCACCATTGTCCATTTGTAAATGCATCACTAAATTCATCATTTTTAATGCATCATTGATAAGTTCTCCTAATGACAAATGACATTCTTTCTATAAAGTCGTAAAAAACCTAATGGGATTAATGCTAGTTCTCTATAACAGCATAAAAATGGAAAATCGATTAATACATCCATTTATAAAATTACATGGTTCTTAGGATCTCTTCTTTAATCCTAAAGTAGAACAAGTAGAAAGTACAAAAAAAATTTGCTAACAGTCCTGAACAATGCTCGTCTTCTAAGACATCGATTGGAAAAGAACTTTTCACATTAGATCAATTGATCATAGAAAGAGATTAGAAAATTTGATATTTTTAGATATTATTATTACATTATTTCATTGAAATGTTCTTGATAAAAATCAAAATTACAATTTAAACTTTTTTGATAACATTCATTTCAAATAATCAGGCTTAATTCCGATATTTATTTAATTTTAGCGACATTTTAAATTTATTCAAACAAATATTTCTGAAACCGAGTTTTTGATGATGATAAAATTAATGATTGATTTCATTCGAAATTGAAGTAGAAATTGAAACTGATTTTTCGATTGAATTAATCGAATGAATTAAAACTATTTTTCTTCAAGATGAGATATTAAAAAGAGTACTTTAAAACAAAAAGGAAGCAAATAAAAGCTGATAAGATACACTTACCTTCTATTTCGAGAATTGGTATTCAAAAACACTTTAATGAGCAAGGAAGGAAAATGGAATATTAAAAGTTGAACTTTTTAGAAAATTACGTACTGACATTTTTGATTGAATTAGTAATTCAGATATCTTCCCTTTCAAAAAGAGGCTTTCAATTTTAAAGGAAATGAAGAAAAGATGTCTCTGATTTCATTACAAGAAAATATTATTTTTAAAATAGTAATCATTTTGTGGCAATTAACTAACACTGCATAAATGCTTAAAATTCTCTTTTACAATTTTAAGTAGTTTTCTGCATTTTATATAAAAAATATATATAACAATTTTATTTGGCAGAAATGGTTTAATTTCAGATTTTTGGCTTCGCGCCAATTTGAGATTCAAGTCCTTAGTTTAATGAAAATATTGAATCTTTACCAAAGAATCCAAAAGTTAAATCATAAAAATATTACGTTTAATTCTTTATAATTATCCTTTATAATACTTTATATTTTATTATATATAAAGTTTTATACTTTATACTATAATATTCATCTATGTATGTGTAACTTTTTTTATTTCTCGCAGACTAATAAAATTTGCCTGATTCAATTTCTAAAGGTTCATTATACTTTTTATCCATTTTAGCTTAAGATTGTATAAACTCTGATTTATAAATGTTTATAATACTTTTTATCATTTCAGAACATGATGTTATTTTAAGAATGATGTAGACAAATATCCGTAGGTGTAAAATTGAAATTTTATTATCTGCCCAAGCATCTCAAAAAATCAGCTTTTAATAACGCGTTGCCATTGCATTCACAAAAGCTCCGATTTAAAAAAAATAAGTGAATGACTACAGCAAATAAAACCTATAAAAATGTCATTTTGAGCACGTGATTAGATGAAATGAAATAAATAGGAAATGGGATATTTTTTTAAAACAATCAATGCGAGACAAAGTTTTTTGGATCGTTTGCAGTACTAAAGTGACTCATTCAACGAAACAAATTAAAATGAATAAAAATATAATTTAGCTTGCACGAGCACGTGGTGCTTGGCCGTTCAATAAATGATGTTCTGACATGATACATTGGCACATGCATATCAGATTTCACTTTATTCTTTTTATTGTCCCATAACTTCTTCAGTCTCTACAAATTATTGGATTCATACCTTTTATTGACGTGAGTTGCAAATGCTACCAATAATAAAAAACAATAAATTAAATTTTTTTGCACCTGCAATGATATCACAAAATTCATAATTCAATATAAATTATAATAAGTTATCAATGCAGATTCACTGAAAGTAGGAATTAGATGACTATGACAATTCGAGATATCTGATACTTAAATCAAATTGTGCAATTTGTACATTTTTTTATTTTATTATTTTAATCATATATATTTTAATAATGATAGGCCTATTAAAGCAATTTGAATAATTAATTTTCATCATGGAATAACATTATGTTGTTTTGGTTTGAGGTTTTCGAAGCCTCAAGATACGTAGGTATCAAATTGGCGATTGATTTCTTTTGAGGCATCAATTTTTCACTTTTAGGGTTATTAGAAAATAATGCAATGGGTTGTCAAATTTTTCGATTTATCGCCAACTAAAGTTAAAACTTGATTTTCAAATTATTCATTCTTTGATTTCTTACGAATTTTCTAATTAATTTAAATTTTTAACTAGTTTAAATTGGTTTGTAGCAATCAGAGACTATTATATAACGCATCTGTCGGTATTTAAAAAAACTATGAGGTGTTTTTTTTCCAACCTCAAAATCGGTCGAGCTCTTTGTTCGCCAGCTAGAAAAATTGAAATCAAAAGCTTACCTGTATATATAGAGCGAGGAGGAAATGTGAAATACAGACCGATAGAGAAGTAACTTGTGATTGTTTCAAACCGGTTTAAACTTGGTAATGACTTAAATTAATTAAAACAAATAATCACTTAAAAATAATAACGTTCTCACGTGATAACTTCAAATTGTGATCGCAGATTTCGTTTTCTTTTTATTATATTAATTCAAATAATTATCAAACTTTTATAGTAAAATAAAATTACTATTAATAAATAAATAAAAATAAACAATAATAGTAAAATAAAATTAATTACACTATTATTGTGTTTTTGAAGACTAGAGATTTTTTTTAATCATTTCTCATTTGTTTGCAAAAGAATTAAAAGAAGAGCAAAAAAGTATATACATTTTTTGATATATAATTCATTTTTAAAACACAAAATAAATATTCTCAAGAAAAATTTTTATGCTTGTGTTGATACATTTCAAAGCACTTACCAAAATTGACTCTTTTTTTTTTTTACTAAAACCTGTTTTATTCACAAAAACTGAAACTGGAATATTTATTTTAATTCTCTGTGTGAAGAATTCTTTTTTTCACTGAATAATGTTTTCTTACAAGATAAAAATATATATTAATATAACTTAGGGGTTTTTTTTTATTTAACATTTTTTTACAAAAAAATAGCATTAGTTTTTTACTAAGAAAATACATTAACTTTGCGTTAAGTGTTTTTGAAAATGCTTTGGTGTCATTTCAAACGCTCCATCAAGTTTATGCTGGAAAAAAGGCATAAAAAATCATAATCTTTAAAAGTTACTTAAGGATAACTGATTCAGCAAACTTTTTTTGTAAAATGAGCATTATCTCGGTATATTCTATCAGGATATCTGTAATTTTTGCTTTGCTTTTCAATCTATTAATGAAACAAGCTTGAAATCCAAATTTTTCATAACAAATAAACTATAGTTACTATTTTTAAAGAATAGTGCTTTATTTGTGTAAACTGTATATGTCTTTACTGCAATTTTCCATTGCCTTATATTCATAATACAAAGCAATTATTATATATCTTCAAAACATTTCTTTCTTTCTTTTCCTTTTTTTCTCTCTCTCTTGCCAATGATTCTTGAATGATAAGGAATCGTTTCATAAAAGAATCCAAAATCATCAGAAAATAATTCATCAAAAAAGATTATTATAATAACACAGTTATTTCTAATAATCTTATGGAATCCGTGACATGAAGTTTTATCTGAATTATTTAACAGAAACTAAATATAACCAATATCTCAGGTGGTTCAACTTGTCCCCAAAAATGGCTCTTTTTAAATAAAACAATGAAAATGGTTAGATTTCTATTGTAGCAAGGAAATCTAGAAAAAGAAAGTTTTGCAACATATATAAATTTTATAAGTTGATTAAATTACTATCACCCAAAATAATATTTTTTAACTTTAAAGATGGTCTCAAACCAGAATTATAACTAAAATACATTATGGATTTATTAAGAAATCAAAATCGTATCTCGTTTTGATTAAAAAATCTAATTAACTTTGAAAATGACTCTTTCTAACTGTTATTTCCCACTTCTGTAAAGTATATCGCTACCAAATTTGTTATCTTTATGTGAAGTGATTTATCTTATATAGGACCAACACACAAACACATTTTAACTATTAATAGAAATAGGGAGTACTTTGGTCTTTATACACGTATATTATTCATTTTTAAAGTGACGTAAAATGAAATTAGAAAAAAATAACTAAAATGAAATCTTCTATGCATATTTCAATTCATCATGCCGGAGCATCATTTCTTGAACGGTCAAGCACCACTTGCTTGTGCAAGTTAAATTATATTTTTATTGATTCTAATGCTTTCATTGAACGAGTCACTTTAGTATTGCAAACGATCCAAAAAAAACTTTGTTTCGCATTGATTGTTTGAAAAAAATATCACATTTCCTATAATCACGTTTTGAAAATGATATTTTTCAAGGTTTTATTTGCTGTTGTCATTAACTTATTTCTTTTTAATCAGAGTTTTTGTAAATCCAATGTTAACACGTTATTAAACGCTGATTTTTTTAATGCTCGTGCAGATAATAACATATTTATTTATCACCTACTGATTTTTGTTGATTCTTTTCAGCCTATAGATTAAAATTTTTATCATGTCAAAACATGATGTTATCTTGGGAAAAGAGGCTTGTGGCGTCAACGAAAATCCGTAGGGAAAAAATTGAAATTTTATTATCTGCGCGAGCATCTCAAAAAATCAGATTTTAATAACGTAATGCAATCATATTTAGAAAAGCTGTGATTAAGAATAAAATAAGTGAATGACAACAGCACATAAAACCTAGAAAAATGTCATTTTAAGCACGTGATTATATGAAAAGAAAGAAAGAGGAAATGGGATATTTTTTTAAAAAATGAATGCGAGAGAAAGTTTTTTGGATCGTTTGCAATACTAAAGTGACCCATTCGATGAAACGATTAAAATGAATAAAAAATATAATTTGATTGATGATTGAAGTAATAGGAATAAATACAGGACAAATGGCAATATTATAATTGCGTTTTCTGATGCGCAAGAAAATAGTAAGAGCTAATTTTGTATTATGACTTACCGCCAAAACTACAGAATTGGGTCAAATACTGGTTTTACTTTATATATGACAACTACATTAAATTGAACACTTTAATGTTGAATTGGAAGAAAATTAGCATTAATTTAATATCGTCATAAACGAATAATTTGATTTTTCTTATGGATGCTTCACGTTCCTAATCTTGCCATTGTCCATTTGTAAATGCATCACTATATTCATCACTTAAAATGCATCATTGATAAGTTCTCCTAATGACAAATGACATTCTTTCTATAAAGTCGTAAAAATCCGAATGGGATTAATGCTAGTTCTCTATAACAGCATAAAAATGGAAAATCGATTAATAAATCCATTTATAAAATTACATGGTTCTTAGGATCTCTTCTTTAATCCTAAAGTAGAACAAGTAGAAAGTACAAAAAATTCTGGCTAACAGTTCTGAACAATGATCGACTTCTAAGACATCGATTTTGCAAAGAACTTTTCACATTAGATCAATTGATCATAGAAAGAGATAAGAAAAATTTGATATTTTTAGATATTATTATTACATTATTTCATTAAAATGTTCTTGATAAAAATAAAAATTACAATTTAACCTTTTTTTCGATAATATTCATTTTTAATAATCAGTTTTCTTCCCGATATATATTTAATTTTAACGACATTTTAAATTTATTCAAACAAATATTTCTGAAACAGATTTTTTGATGATGATGAAATTAATCATTGATTTGATTCAAAATTGAAGTAGAAATTGAAACTGATTTTTTTTATTCGATACAAACTTCGATTGAGACATTCAAATGAATTGAAACTGTTTTGCTTGAAGATAAAATATTAAAAAGAGCACTTTAAAACACAAAGAAAGCAAATTCATGCTGATAAGAGACACCTTCTACTTCGAGAATTGGTATTCAAAAATACTAAGGAACAGGGAAGGAAAATGAAATATTAAATGTTGAACTTTTCAGCAAATTATGTACTGACATTTTTGATTTAATTAGTAATTCAGATATCTTTACTTTCAAAAAGAGGTTTTCAAATTTAAAAGAAATAAAGAAAATATATCTCAGATTTGATTACAAGAAAATGTTATTTTTAAAATGGTAAACATTTTATGGTAACTAACTAACACTACATAAATGCTTAAAATTATCTTTTACATTTTTAAGTAGTTTTCTTCATTTTATATAAAAAAATATATTACAATTTTATTTGGCAGCAAAGGTATAATTTCAGATTTTTGGCTTCGTGCCAATTTGAGATTCCAGTTCTTAATTTAACGAAAATATTGAATCTTTTCCAGAGAGCGCTAAAGTTTAATCATGAAAATAATATGTTTAATTCTTTACAATTATCCTTTATCAATACATTAACATTTTATTAATTAACACTTTATTAATACATTAATTTAGAAAATACATTAACTATGCGTTAAGTGATTTTGAAAATGCTTTGGTGTCCTTTCAAACGCTCCATCAAGCTTTTTCTTGAAAAAAATGTTTAAGAAAATCATATTCTTTAAAATTTACTTAAAGATAACTGATTCAGCAATCTTTTTTTTTCTGTAAAATGAACATTATCTCGGTATATTCTATGAAGAGATCTGACATTTTTGCTTTGCTTTTCAATCTATTAATGAAACAAGCTTAAAATCCAAATTTTTATAACAAATAAACTATAATTTCTATTTTTAAAGAATAACGCTTTATTTGTGTAAACTGTATATGCCTTTACTGCAATTTCCCATTGCCTTATATCCATAATGCAAAGCAATTATTATATATCTTCAAAACATTTCTTTCTTTTTTCCTTTTTTTCTCTCTCTTTCTTCCCAATGATTCTTGAACGATGAGGAGTCGTTCCATAAAAGAATCCGAAATCATCAAAAAATAATTCATCAAAAAGGATTATTATAATAACACAGTTATTTCTAATAATCTTATGGAATCCCTGACATGAAGTTTTATTTGAATTACTTAACAGAAACTAAATATAACCAGTATCTCAGGAGGTCCAACTTGTCCCCAAATATGGCTGATTTTAAATAAAACTATATTGATGATAACTGATTTTAATAAAACTAAGTTGATGAGATTACTATCACCAAAAATAATAATTTTTAACTTTAAAGATGGGCTCAAATCAGAATTATAACTTAAATACATTATGGATTTATTAAGAAATCAGAATCGTATCTCGTTTTGATTAAAATATCTAATTAACTTTGAAAGTGACTCTTTCTAACTGTAATTTCCCACATCTGTAAAGTATATCTCTACCAAATTTGGTAGCTTTATGTGAAGTGATTTATCTTATATAGGACCAACACACAAACACATTTTAACTATTAATAGAAATAGGGAGTACTTTGGTCTTTATACACGTATATTATTCATTTTTAAAGTGACGTAAAATGAAATTAGAAAAAAATAACTAAAATGAAATCTTCTATGCATATTTCAATTCATCATGCCGGAGCATCATTTCTTGAACGGTCAAGCACCACTTGCTTGTGCAAGTTAAATTATATTTTTTATTCGTTTTAATCGTTTCACTGAATGAGTCACTTTAGTATTGCAAGCGAACCAAAAAAACTTTGTCGCGCATTTATTGCTTTAAAAAAATATCGCATTTCATTTCATATAATCGCGTGCTCAAAATGACATTTTTCTAGGTTTTATTTGCTGCAGTCATTAACTTATTTTTTTTAATCACAGCTTTTGTAAATGGAAAGGCAGTGCGTTATAAAAAGTTAATTTTTGAGATGCTCGTGCAAATAATAACATTTTTATTTTTCACCTAAAGATTTTTATTGATTATTTTCAGCCTACAGATTTTAAAAAATTCATATTAGAGCATGATGTTATTTTCTGAAATGAGTTCATCAACAAAAATCTGTACGCGAAAAATTGAAATTTTATTATCAGCACGAACATCTCAGAAAGTCAGCTTTTAATAACGTAATGCAATCATATTTACAAAATCTGTGATTAAGAATAAAATAAGTTAAGGGCTACAGCAAATAAAACCTAGAAAAAATGTCATTTTAAGCACGTGATTATATGAAAAGAAAGAAATAGGAAATGGGATATTTTTTTAAACAATGAATGCGAAACAAAGTTTTTTTAATCGTTTGAAATACTAAAGTGACTCATGCAATGAAGCGATTAAAATGAATAAAAATATAATTTAACTTGCACGAGCAGGTGGTGCTTGGCCGTTCAAGAAATGAAGTTCTGACCTGATACATTGAAATAGGCATAGCAGATTTCGTTTTAACCTTTTTTTTATTTTGGTCTTTTATTTTATTTTAACCTTTTTTATTGGTCTCTTTCTTGAGGCCTGAAATAATGTCTTCAGGAGAGATCCATTCAATCCATGGTGTATTATTTTTCGCCTACGGATTTTTGTTGAGTCCAAAAACCTCATCCCAAAAACAGCATCATGTTCTAACAAGATAACAAGACATTTCATAAAAAAAGCATTGTAACATTGTTCAGCATCCACCAAAAAAAACTGAACACTCTTTGAAATAAAATCTCAAACTCAACTCACGAAACAGATGCTTAATATTCCGTCTAGTTGAAACCCATTTCGCTCTTCACCCAATTGGTTAAAAAGGATCAGTGAAGCTGTTCCTGATTTGCTCCAATCTAAAAGCAATCGATCACGGATTCCATTTATAAAATTGGGTGTCTTGGGTCTCCGCGATGCTGATCTAATTCTTTAGGAGAAACTCTTTTAAAAAAGCACTCTCCTGAATAGACAAGCCATTTGGTTTCAGCCGTTAAAGAGGAAGACAGCATCTTTTAAAGTTGGTGAGTTACAAGATACAAAAAGTTCCGCTCCTTTTAATATAAATTTAATTATTGTATTTCGTGATACATTGATGTCAAAACAAATAGAAAAATATCTATATTAAATGTATGTTTTATTATTTTAGTGAAACTATAATAACATAACCTGTACATGTATTGTTCGATTCTCCTTTTTGATCGTTTATGGCACAAATAGTCAAGAAACATTACAAATTTCTTAAAACACTATGGCAGTACAGTACATTTATCGGTATTCAAATCGGAATTAAATAATTAAATCTGGGTCAATGAATAAGTCTGGCAACAATAATTTTAGATATATACTTCTGTATTGTGGTAATTCCAAAGCAAGATGAAATTACTGTGGAGATTTGCTATTCGGATATTAAACACCGCAAAACAATCGAGCTGCAGACACCTTGGCAAAATTGTCTTATTTTAGCAAAATAGTCTTAATGCTTTTATGTTAAAGAAATCAAAGATTTCCTAGAACTATATAGAAATAAAGATTTAAATGAAATCTGCTATGCATATTTCAATTATCATGTCAGGACATCATTTCTTGAACGGCCAAGCACCACGTGGTCGTGAGAGTTAAATTATATTTTTATTCATTTTAATTTCTTCATTGAATGAGCCACTTTAGTATTGCAAACGATCCCAAAAAAACTTTGTCTCGCATTTATTGTTTAAAAAATATCCCATTTCCTGTTTATTTCATTTCATATAACCACGTACCCAAAATGACATTTTTCTAGGTTTTATTTACTGTAATCATTAACTTATTTTAAAAACCTAATTCCAAAAACAAAATCATGTTCTTGCATGATAATACAGCAAAGGATCATCTGTCATAAAATTAGAACTCAAGATAAATGAGACAACAACTATTTTAGTTCAATATTTTTTTTTATTTTTCAATATTTTGAGAATCATGGCATAGTGATAAATTGTCAAGAATCAAACAGTAAATCATTCTAATAAATCGGTCAAAGAACACTTTAGTAAAATATTTTTAATCTCTGATAATTTTATCTCCAAAAAAGGAAAAATCAAAAAATTTCTAGAACCAGATTTTATATTATTCGGGTAGAAACTATGTTTTATCCGGATACTTAGCTATTCAGTATTCGAATAATTAGGTATCCGAATTAATAATGTAATGAACGCATTAAAAAATGTGTCATTTTTGGGCAACGAACAAATATTCGTATGTTATATATCTCATGGAACAAATGTATAATCTTTATCCGTTAAAGCTCATTTGAAATATTCCTAACCGAAACCAACTTTCAAAATTTCCGGTACAGGTTCGAAATTGGTATCTATTTGATTAAATTCATTGTGTTAAGGAAATTCCTCCAGTTAAATGGACATTGAATTATATCGAAAGCTAACCGAGCGGAAAGATTTCATCGGAAATCGAGTATCGAATAAATTTTTAAGAGAAGTGATTTATTTAAGGATTCTGGTTTCTAATAATTAAATAGTACATTAAACTTCTGATTAGCTTGCCAATTCTGACAAAATAATTTCTGCGTAATAAAATCAAGTTTAGACGCAGATTTCAGTGAAATCTGCGTCTAACGCGAGAGAATTTAGCGGGAATTAGAAACGCGAGAGAATTTAGAGGAGATCACTCTTGCTGATTTTGCGAAAATTAAGTCATTTTTTTCATTCTTGCGTTACTATAATCAATTTAATCATTTTACATGTTAGAATCCCATAACTATTTATAATCAGAAGGACATGACGGATCTATTTTTCTGTTTAGAGGTCTCAAATGTTGAAATTCAACTTATCACTAGAAAAAATTTCCTAAATTGCAATGTCTTCTAAAATTGTTTCATATAACAAAGAATAAATGAAAATGGAAACGATGTAGAATACAGAGAACTGAAGCATAATCTGTGGTAGACAGTTAATCGACTTTTTTGGTGATATGTCGAAATTCAACATATCACCAAGTGCCTTCTAAAATTGTTTCGTATAACAAAGAGTAAAGGAGATTGGAAATGATGTAGAATACAGAGAACTGAAATATAATCTAAGGTATATAGCTATTTGACTTTCATGGTAATATGTCGAAATTTAACAAATCGCTACAAAAAATTTTCTAGATTGCAATGCCTTCTAAAATTGTTTCATATAACAAACAATAAAGGAAAATGGAAACGATGTAGAATACAGAGAACTGAAGAATAATTTGTGGTAGACAGTTATTTGACTTTCATGGTGATATGTCAAAATTCAACATATCAACCCAAAAAATTCCTATATCGCAATGGCTTCTAAAATTATTTCGTATAGCAAAAAGTAAAATCTAAATTTCAATGCCTTCTAAAATTTCCTAGATTTCAATGCATTTTAAAATTGTTTCATATAACAAAGAATAAATGAAAATGGAAACAATATAGAATACATAGTACTGAAGTATAATCTGTGGTAGAGAGTTATTTGACTTTTTTGGTGAAATGTAAAAATTCAATGCATCGCCACAAAACATTTCCAAGATTGCAGTGTCTTCTTAAATTGTTTCGTATAACAAACAGTAAAGGAGATTGAAAATGATGTAGAATACAGAGAACTGAAGTATAATATGTGGTAGACAGTTATTTTATTACTATTTTTTTGGTAATACGTCGAAATTCTACGCAAAAACAAATTCCTAGATTGCAATGCTTTCTGAAATTGTTTCGTACAACAAAGTGAAAAGGATTAGAATACAGGGCACTGAAGTATAATTTGTGGTAGATAATTATTTTATTTTTTTGTTAACATGTCGAAAATCAACACATCACCAAAAAAATTCCTAGATTGCAATGGCTTCTAAAATTGTTCCGTATAGCAAAGAGTAAAATCTATATTTCAAGTACAATTTCTTAGATTCCTTCCTTCTAAAATTGTTTCATATAACAAAGAATAAAGGAAAATGGAAATGATGTAGAATACAGGGAATGGAAGTATAATCTGTGGTTGATAGTTGTTTGAGTTTTTTT
>JAOUZG010046976.1:1086117-1100886 GCA_026289955.1 Argiope argentata
TTTTTTTGGTGATATGTCAAAATTCGATGCATCGAAACAAAACATTTCATAGATTGCAATGCCTTCTAAAATTGTTTCGTATAACAAAGAGTAAAGGAAAATGGAAATGATATATAATACAGGGAACTGAAGTATAATCTGTGGTAGACAGTTATTTGACTTTTGATTCTCAAGATAGTTGTTGGTCTCAAAACAATCATGGAAAGGTTCGCCACAGTTGGGGGGAAAGGCAAAAGATTTAGCATTCTGTTTGATTTTTATCATTTTGAATAAATTGATCCAATACAAAATATTTTAATATTGTTTAGAAAGATAAATCTGAATCGAATTTAAAATTCTTTATACAATCTTTACATTTTCTGGGAACACAAAATATAATATGAAGCTAAACTTTGCAAAAAAGAAAATGCCATTTCCAAATCTTCCCTTCCTGATTGTTTTGGGTTTTTATTTTTTTATTCGTTGTCCTTTGAAGAATATTTTTTTCCTTTTATAATGCCTTGAGTTCTTCTTCTTCTGAGAAATCTAACCTCGAATAATAGTAGAAAACAAATAAAAAAAGGGAAACTTTTCAAAATATTTTCTTTTTGAGTAGGAACAGTTTTATCTTATTGTGTATGATGTATGTTCGATAATTTAGGAAATATTTTAAACGAAATGAATATGAACTATAAGAAATAAATAGGGCAATATTCTGATGTCCAGATATTGCTATATTATATATTTCAATATTTACCAAATGAAATTTCTATATTCCGAAGTTTGTTAAATCGAAATGTACAACTAATTTGACTTTCTTGTACATTTTACAAGAAATTTTTTGAATTCATTTTTGTACAATCCTCTGCTGTGTTTAAAGGCAATTCTCGGTGACAGCATATGAAGCCCAATTAATGATCTTGTTAGTAGCGAAGAAAATAAAAATCTTTCAGCTACTTAGAGAATAGATAGATAGATAGATAGATAGATAGATAGATAGATAGATAGATAGAATCCGGAAATAAATTCCTGCATTTTCCAATAATGAAATCCTGTCTATGAAACTATTGAGATCTGCCAGCTTATCTATATTGTGTGTACAAGGTACTCAATAATACTACAGTGAGATCACCACGATATTACATGGTATTCAGAAAAAGAAAGAATATCATGGAGATACTTTGCAATCTCTTTTGCAGAGAGAATAACAGTACTAAAGCTGCGAAATAATATTAGTACAAATCTGAAATGTTGTTTCTCAGCACAAATAGTGTCATCATAAGAAAGACAATTTCACGATCACCCTGTTATGTTCTGCGCTAGTTGCCGCGTCAGTGATCTCAAATCTTGGTAATATCAAGTAATCGTCAAATCTTAACGATTACTTGATATTACCGTGGATAAGCCTCTGCCGAGGCTAGCCGTTCCGTCAACTCAACAACTAGCTATGTGTGTTTTGAATTCAACTTTATCTAATATTTGAAAGAGCATTTTCTGTTTGAACGTTTCAAACAGCTTATTGTTGTTGTACTGCTTTGTGCTGTGACGTACTGCTTGTGTGTGTGTGTGTGTGTGTGTGTGTGTGTGTGTGTGTGTGTGTGTGAATTCTTTTTTGTAATCGTGACTTCATCAACAGCAACGTCGTTTGTCACCGGAACCTGTTGACTGTGAGTTAAAGTAGATCCACTACACAAACCCATCAACTTTAAGGACTCACAGGTGGAAATTCAATTAAAATATATATTAAATTTAATTTTGCTGCTTTGATTGTTATAACATTCGACAATACATAAATAGTTTATAAATTTCGAATACATAAATTATATTATAAAAAAATTGATTTTCTTGCAAAGTAATAGTAGTATTTCCAAATCTTTGTCTTGTCAGTAAGCTTCGTATTTATTTCAAAAGATATTTGTAAAACAGTTATGCAAATTTTATTTGCTATTTGTGTAGTTCTACAGAATTTGTATAGATACAAATTTTTAAAACCAGCAAATATTTTGCAGAAAATTCTACATTATTTTTTCAAATCCAAACACATATTTCGCATACTTTTGGTAAATATTACAAAAACAACTCGAACTGCAAAAACATCTGTTCAAGAAACGTTTAGCAAAAACATTTCAAACTTTTAGAAACACATATTCAGATGAAAAGAAAACACACGCACACGCACGCACAAAGAAGACACATTTATAGTTAGATTCGAAGAACTGAATTTGACTGCCAATTTTTGTGCCATCAGAAAAGATAAACAACTATATTTGGGATACAAATACAGCTTATACATGCAGTAAAATCGGAGAATAGGAATTGAAATATGCATTGAGTAAACGGAATGCTAACGGTTTGGTCTATGACCAAATCTACTGAAAAACAAACACGTAAACAAAATTGAGCAAATATATTTTAATAAAAAAATAAAATTTATTCCAATACAGAAATAGAGAATAATAGAACAGGATATTCCTTGGAAATGTGCCAAATATGACCATGCTACACCAAATATATGGGGGATCTATAAGCACGAAATAGCCCATAAAAGTGCTGTAGTTTTGAATAATTTTAAATTACTTAAAAACAAAAAAATGCTATTAAATTCTGGCATGCTCAAAAATCCAGCAATTGCTATTACAAAAATCTTATCAGAGAAAATTAGAATTGGCAAAAAAATGAAAATTAAAAGTCAATTATAAATCCATTAATTAATAAAGAAACGAGTATTATAATCTTTTAACAGATTAAAAAAATCTGATTTATCGATTAAAAAAATTAACAATGATGGTGATTGAGGATTGTTAGGATTATTTATACACTGAAGTGACAAAAGTCTTGGGATGACTGTTAATATGGTGCCGGTCCTCCTTCTGCCCGGCGAAGGGCAACAACTCGACGTGTCATGGAGTCCACAAGTCGTTGGAAGTCCTCTGCAGGAATATTGAGCCATGCTGTCTGTATAGACGTCCATAATTGGGAAAGTGTGGATGGTGCAGGAGTTTGGGCAAGAACGGACCTTTCGATGATGCCCCATAAATGCTCGATGGGATTCATATCGGGCGATCTAGGTGGCCAGATCATGCGCTGGAATTGTCCGGAATGTTCTTCAAACCAATCGCGAACAGTTCTGGCCCGGTGACATGGCGCATTGTCATACATAAGAATCCCATCGTTGTGTGGGTACGTGAAGTCCATGAATGGCTGCAAGTGATATGCAAGCAGCTGAACATAACCCTTTCCAGTCAATGATCGGTTCAATTGCGCCAGAGGATCGAGTCCATGCCAGGTAAAAACAGCCCACTCCATTATGCTGCCACCACCAGCTTGCACAGTGCCTTGCTGACAGTTTGGGTCCATGACTTCGTTGGGTCTGCGCCACACTCGGACTCTACCATCAGCTCGTAACAACTGAAATCGTGACTCCTCTGACCACGCCACGGTTTTCCACTTGTCTAGGGACCAGTCGATATGGTCACGAGCCCAGGAGAGTTGCTGCAGGCGATATCGTGCTGTCAGTAAAGGCACTCGAGTCGGTCTTCTGCTGTCATAGCCCAAGGAAGACAAATTTCGCCGCACAGTCCTAGAGGACACGTCCCTCGTACGTCTCGCATTGATACCTTCAGTTATTTGACGAAGTGTTGCGTCTCTATTAACATTGACCATTCTACACAGACGTCGGCGGTCTCGGTCGTTAAGTGCAGGTGGTCGCCCACTGCGCTGTCCATGATGGGATGGGATGCCTGAAATTTCATACTCTCGGCACAGTCTTGATAATGTGGATCTCGGAATGTTGAATTCACTAACGATATCCGCAATGGAATGACCCATGCGTCTAGCTCCAACTAAATTCCACGTTCAAAGTCTGTTAATTCTCGTTGTGCCGCCATAAATCACGAAAAACCTGTTCACATGAATAACTTGAACACAAATGAAAGCTCTGGAAAACGAACTGCGCATTTATACTTTTTCGCTGCGATACTACTGCCATCTGTATATTGCTTTCCCATGACTTTTGTCACTTCAGTGTATATCCCTAATCATCTTCAGCGTCCAACTGGTTCACGAGGAATATTGATTATGTTTTATTTCAATTTCGTCTCTTCGCTGAAGATGATTAGGAAAATATAAATAATTTAGCAATCCTCAAATGAGATACCATCAATGTTTTTTTTATCGATAAAAGACAAACACACTATTAAAAGATTGGTCCTGAGCGATTCTTTCAATAAAATGTTTTAAACTTCAAGATTTTTGACAAAATGTTAAATTAGGATTATAATTTTAATAGGATTCTAAATCGCAATTCTTACAAAATGTTAAACTGTGATTCATTCGATAACATTTTTCAAATAACAAATATCGATAGATAAACATTGAAGATATATCATTTAATTGCTCTGAATTTTTAGATATTCCATTTTAAATTGATAGATTTTCAACTGTTGGTCCACCAAGATTAATGGTTGTAAAAATTTCAATTTCTTTCCTCTGTAAAATATTTCTTAACTTAAAGTTATGATCGATATTTTTAACTCACACTCTTTGAAAAGCTTTGCCTCATTCAACTGAGCTTTGCGTTTCTTTAACATTCCGTCAACATCTTTATATAATTAGTTATATCATAAGAAAGAGCTGCAATGTTTTAAAAAAAAGAATTTTTTTAACTAAAAAAAATCTTTTCTAACTGATTTAGCGCACTACTTAACGCATATTCTACGATTTTTATATGCAATCGTTATGCATTAAATCTACCAACAAATTCTTTCAGTTTATTAATTTTTATTTTCTTATCTCACAGAGGTAAATGATTGAATATTTTGACAATTCAGTGGCAGGTAAAATAAAAATTATTTTAAAAAAATTTAATTAATATTACTTCTTCGGTATAATTACGAAAAAAACCTCTCACACAAGAAGCATGCAAAGATGCAGACTTTATTGTCTAAGAAAACGTGTATTAAATATACGCCACACAAGCTATAAAATCACAGCGAATTAACTCTACTTAATTCGTCAATTTCGGTAAACAGAGAAGTTTATAGGAAAGAAAAGACGCTCTCTCAATCTAAGCCAACCAATGTAGCTCGTTGTCCGAACTGATCTGATCTCCGCCTTTAAACCAGGCCTTTAAATAAAATCCCACTAAATTGGGTGAAGCAAACGCAGAAACCGCCAGCTCGTTTCGGACAAGTCTGGAAATTTCACTATCATTCTCTGAGAACTAATCTCTATATCTTAGCTTCATTACATTACACATTTTGTAATGTAAACCATTAGCGATCTTATTACGTCGCCAACATACCAACATTGCAAATTAGTTAAATATGACGATCTTCTGTTGTAAATCCCCTTTGAACGGCCTTTTTTCGCTGACACGATTCCATTACAATTAATTTTATACGATTAAACTATTTACAAATATTTACACAAAAAATAATAAATATTCACAACATTTACATCTAATTGACACAAAATTCATAACAAAATGAATACTTCATATGCATTAAATTAAACAAAGGGAACATAATAAATTATATTTATTCTTTCCGATTCTATTATATCGTAGACTCATATTAAGTCTTTAAAAAAAATTTTAAAAAGGAAAAAGTGTTGAATTTTTCCTTGTTTTAGAGGAATTTCGTTATTTTCCTTTCCTGTGGCCAAATAAAAATGTTTCCGCCAAAAAAGAATAACGCCAACACAAAATATTTACATCTAATTGACTCAAAATTCATAACAATATGAATACTTCATACGCATTAAATTAAACAAAGGAAACATAATAAAATATATTTATTCTTTCCTATGTTTAAGAAAATTAATTTATCCATTTCATAAGGAAAACTTCAATGACTTACGCCGAAACTACTTTGTTTCATTTAAAAACATTACAGTTCTACAAAAATTCAATTCCCTACGTGATTCACTTCTTCTATTCTATCGTAGACTCATATTAAGTCTTTAATTTTCAAGAGGGTTTGTTGGCCCCAGAGCAATCATGAGAAAAAATTAGATTACTTAGTAAAAAATAAAATATTTAACTATTACTGGAGTGATCTGGCTCCAAAATTCTATTGAATTACCAACAATATAAAGTATTTTAATTCTATTGAGGAAAATAAATTAGAAAGAAATTTTAAAATCCACCAACAGGAAATAAATTTCTCTAGCAAATAGTATATAAAAAAAGAAAAAAGTGTTGAATTTTTGTTCTTGTTTTAGAGGAATTTCGTTATTTTCCTTTCCTGTCGCCAAGTAAAAATGTTTCCGCCAAAAAAAAGAATAACGCCAACACTTCCGTTCTACGACTATCGGAGTTCCATTAAGTTTCCCCGATAAGGCTGCTAGAATTCGAAAGATTTTATCTGAATTTCTTTAACGGACAAGAATTCCGAAAAACCATTATATTTCTAAAGTTCAAAAGAGCCACCATGAGAAACAGTTAAGAAACAAATGTCGACATCTACTTATGTTTCAGGATTACAGGAATAAACTTCTTGGGGAAAATTGGTTTGAAAAGTATATAATATCATATTTTACTTTCTCAAGTTTGTAATATAGCGAAAGTTTAGTAATCGTCAAAAAATTCGAACTCAAAAATTTGACAAATCTTAACTTTTTAGACCTACTTGAGTTCAAAAAACACATTTTTTGAAAATGTCTGTCTGTCTATGTGTAGCACCGATAACTACAAAATGATTTGCGTTAGATAATTCAAATTTGAAATACAGTCTTTACAACAAATTTGAATTATATCATATTTTGAGTAAAATCTGTTCGGACGAAGCTCATTTGTCTGACTGTTCGAATATTAGTTAAAACGATAATTACAAAACGAAGACAGATATGTAGATGAAATGCGTTACATAGATTTGTCATCTATATTGCTGGAATTCGTCAAATTGTGAACAAAACGCAACTACGACATTCAGTCATTCTATACTTTTACAATCATTCAATGCGATGACTCAAAGATACAGTGACTTCAAATTTGGTATGTAATTTTGTGATTAGAAGTGTAGTTCAAATTTGGTATGCAATTTTACAATTTCAAAGGTAGTTCAAATTTGATATGTAATTTTGTGTTGACAAGTGCAGTTCAAATTTGGTATGTAATTTTGGGATAAGAGGTGGAATTCAAGTTTGATATGTAATTTTGTAAATACAAGTGTAGTTCAAATTTGGTATGTAATTTTGTAATTACAAGTCCCGTTCAAATCTGGTATGCCATTTTGCAATTACAAGTGCAGTAAAAATTTGATATGCATGTGATTACAAGCGTAGTTAAAATTTGATATGTAATTGTTTGATTACAAGTGTAGTTCAAATTTGATATGTATCTGATTACAAGCGTAGTTAAAATTTGATGTGTAATTTTTTTGATTACAAGAGTAGTTCAAATTTGTTATGTATGTGATTATAAGCGTAATTAAAATTTGATATGTAATTTTTTGATTACTAGAGTAGATCAAATTTGATATGTAATTTTGTGATTACAAGTGTATTTCAAATTGATATGTAATTTTGTGATTACAAGTGTACTTCAAATTGAAAGTGAATTTTTGTGATTGCAAGTTCAGATCAAATTTAATATGTAGTTTGTAATTAAAAATGCAGTTAAAATTTGATATGTATGTTATTACAAGTGTAGTTAAAATTTGAAATGTAATTTTGTGATTTCAAAAGTAGTTAAAATTTGATATGTAATTTTATAATTACAAATGTAGTTTAAATTTGTTATGTATGTAATTACAAGTGTAGTTAAAATTTGTTATGTATGTAATTACAAGTGTAGTTAAAATTTGTTATGTATGTAATTACAAGTGTAGTTAAAATTTGATATGTATGTGATTACAAGCGTAGTTAAATTTTGATATTTAATTTTTAATTAGAAGTGTAGTTGAAATTTGATATGTAATTTTTAATTAGAAGTGCAGTTTGTAATTTTGTGTTTAAAATTTGGTATATAATTTTCTGGTAACGATTGTAGCTCTAATTTGGTAAGTAATTTTTTGTTACAAATGTAGTTCAAATTTGGTTTGTAATTTTGTGATTTTGTGTAGTTCAAATTTATTTTGTGGATATGGATTATAGTTTTGTGGCTATAGATTATAGTTAAATAATTAAACTAGGATGGCATGATAGATTCAGCAAAAAGGCTAAATTCATGCAAGAAGTCAATATTTTGTAACTGTTGTACGTTACAGTCATGTAAGGCAATCTCTGGCATGGCATGATTATTAAAGAGTATACGAGAAAGTTTTAGGTAGACAACTCTTATTGGTTTCAATATAGAGACTAGAAAAAATAAAGTTTCTAAAATATTCGAAGGTCAAATTTTATGGTACTAATGCTTCCTCTACACGAATGCTTCATATAAATCAAATTAAATGCAGTAAATTCGGTAAAATATATTTGTTCCTCCCCAGTGTTTAAGAATGTGGAATTTATTCTTTTGAATAAGAAAAGCTTCAATGAGATTTGCTGAAACTATATTGTTTCATTTAAAAGTATTGCATTGTTTCCAGAATCTAATTCCCTACGAGGTTCAATTTTTCCATTCAATCGCAGACTGATGCTTAGTTGTTTTTTAAGACAGTTTTTTGGTTTCCAAACAATTGTGAGAAAGTATAAGAATAATGATTAAAAAAAGATGCTTTATAGGTTGGTGTGATCTGGCCCAAAACACTGTTGAATTGCCAACAAATAAAAAGTATTTTAATCCTATAAAGGAAAAGAAATTTAAGAGTCCCTAAACATAAAAAAAATTTCTTGCAAATAGTATACAAGGTGTCACAAAAAACTTTACCGCGACTTTTATTCCTTAAAAGTTGAACATAAACATATACTGTAAATTACAAAATTGTATAAAAAAGGTTCAAAATGTTATGAAATCAATTAAAATCATCAGTGGGCATAAACTTAAAAAATTCAAAATTTAAATTTTTGTTCTCATTGAGTAAAATATGTCCCATCCTCTAATAAAGTCTTGTACAAAACAGAATTTTATCAGGAAAACTCTTAAACATATGTTTTAAAAAATTGGTGAGGGGTCAATCACGAATTAAAATTCAAATATTTATAGCTTCAGTGCAGATGCTGCGATGCAGGTATGCAAAATATGCTTTATATCTTTAGTTTTAAATACTAATTTCAAATCTATGATTCTTGAAAAATACTTTAATATTTTATATCATGAATTACAGAATATAACTTAAAAAAAGAGCAATCAATGAACTTGTAAAAAAACTTTGAAATTTTTGTATACGCAAATGCATGTCACTGATTGGTGCGTGCCATAATTTCAACAGACGCGTCAATAACAAGAATTTGTGTTACTTGGGCTCTGTCATTGGTCAATAACATAGCTTACGTAAGAATAACTCGTGCATAAATATTTTACACTTTTGCTAAATTTTGACCATGCAGTTAGCCTGTGCAAACAGTATGTCCTAATACAGCAATGAAGAACTTTTTGGAATCCTTATGCTTTACAATTTATGCAATCGCAATGCTAACAAAACTTCACGGGAATTTCGGCCTATATATCCCTATCTCCTATTTCCGTAATATCCCTATTTCTCCTGAGAGATTTATTTCCCGATTAGTGCTACGAATACGCGAAAGAAGGAGCGTTTACCCTGTATATTTCTACAAATTTTTAATCAATAAATAGAAAAATAATTATTTATTTATACAATAATTACTTTCATTGTAAATTGTGTACGACCCCTTAAAATCGAACATCCGACATAATTTTTCATCTTTGCTAACCCATATCCAAGCATCAAAAATGGTTTAAGTCAGCAATTATGTAGTTTCATATCTTTGAGACATTTTGTGCTAAAATTTTGAAATTTTGTTGTTGTTGTTGTTGCTAATGGCACTTGTCACTGACAAGCACGCTGACGGCCTTCAGCGAGTTTTAAGCCAAATGAGCGTCTCTTGCATTTTGAGTAGCTCCAACTAGGGCTAAGAATAGGACTTAACTACACACGCATCACCTTTGCTTGTACACCCCCTTTTTTACAAGGGGAAGGCCGTATTCACACATCTCACAAATAGTACACAGAAGAACAACCATGCTCTAACCGGGTTTCGAACCCGGATCGCGAGGAGGATGAGCTACTGCGCCAGGACGCAGGCGAAATTTTGTACATAACCTTATTAGATAATAGGGCACGTTTAACTCATTGGGAATTTTTTAGTAAAGGGTCCATATAAAAATTTAAATTCTGTATTTTTTTTTGTTTAATTCCTTGAAAATTTTAACGAATTTCTTAAGATTGTGTACCTTTTTCTTTACGTAACTTTATATTTTACAGCATTTAACTAATAGAAAACAAAGATAGTGATAAAATGCTAAATTTTATTCCTTGTTTTAGAGTAATTTGGTGACTTTGTTTTCTTTTAATGTCGCCAAGTATAAATGACACCGCCAAATAGTAATAATACCATCCCTTCCATTCTATGACTGTCGGCTTTCCATTGAATGTTTCCGATAAAGTTAGAAGATTTTGGAAAGTTTTATCTGAAATTCCGTTAACGGAAAAAAATTCAGAAAAACCATTATATTTCTAAAGTGCATGAGTGCGTGCTAAGTGCTCTGTCAAATAGCCAAGAAATAAATGTCGGCATCTTATGTTCAAGGATTACCGGGAAAAAAATTTTGAAAAATACTTGTTTTGAAAAATATATAAATAAAATCTTTTTTCTTTGGCTGTGTTTCTAACAAGCAGGAGAGTGAGAATCTCAATTTGCTTATATACTTCCTTAATATGGTTTTTTTTATCATGTAAGAACATGATGTTGTTTTGATTTGAGACATTTGAAGCATCATGATGCGTGGGTAACAAATTAGGGATTTATCACTCTTGTGGCATCAATTTTTAGGGTTATTAGAAATAAGGCAAAAGATGATCACATTTAGTGATTTATCGCTGAAAAATCATTCAAAAACAGAAATTAAATTTATAATTCAAAAGTTTAAATTAATGGCAACTTTGTTGTATTTTTTAGTCAGATGAAAGTGGCAACGCTACTGTAATATTCCATGAAATGAAATAAAAAATAACACACGAGTTGTAGTTTTGGGATTATTTTTAAAAACGTTTTCGACTGTAAGTTTAAACAACGAATAAAACATAAATAGGGCGCCCTAAACCTTCTCCCTATGAAGCCCTGCAAAAAAATGAAAGGGCGCCGAAAGAGCAAATAGAAGCCGGAAGTTAAAGAAAGAATTATATTAGAACAACAAAAACGCAGAGCTCTGAAACGACAAAACCTTCAATCAACAAACACGAATGATGAAAATTTAAAATTAGAAGCTGGTCGAATTAAGCATAAACGTAAAATAGTATTACAATGGTCATGAAGAAATCGTAAACATATGCAGTGTGTTGCAGATTCTCAATCGCAACACTCCACTTCAAACACAGAACGTGACCATTTGAATTGTGAATCGCAACCGTAAACATTCAACTCAAAACGTCTCCATTTGGATTCTGAGTTTCAGATATCATTATCTAGCTCTGAGAAAGTCGTCAAAAATTTTCTATTTTTCTTCAGAGAAGTTATAAAACAAGGCTCAATCAACTCTTTACCAAAATATTTCAGATTGTCAATTCATCGATGTATCTGCCATGACCGTTTATGGTTTACGATATAAAAAAAATTATCTCAAATGACAACTTGAAATTTTCAATAACAGATTTCAATTTTTTATGAGATTTTTTCATCATATCCAATGTTAAATTTGTACATTTTTGGTTTTAGAACCATTATATACTGACGAAGATCAGATCTGTATTTTAAGTTAGCACTTTTCTCATTTGGCCAACTGATCCAGATTATGATATTTATTCTTTATTTCAAACTAAATATCACAAATAGAAATTTGTTCATCGCTCTTTGATTATCAAATTCACTTTCATAACTAATAGACTTCAAAATCTAATAGATAATTTAATCAACATTATGAAGATCTAAATGCATACTTTTAATCATCTATGTGTGGCAGATTAGTTTGAACCCCTCACACACTAACATATCCTTATGTCCTTTGTAAGTGCAGTTACAAATATGTGTAATTATTTATAAAATACTATTTCTACGATAAGTCGCCAAAAAATGTAAATTATTGTCAATCAACTTGGCGAAATCTTGGAAATCATGGCAATTTCGTTGTATTCTAAAAGTCGCCAAGGAAAACTATCTCAACGAAATCTTTTCATTGTATGTATAATGGTGCTTGGCATTTTTTTATATACGAATAAATCGCCAAGAAAATACATTTGTCTAAGCTTAATCTGAAAATCCTCAATTAAATCCATCATTTAAGCTTAATCTTGAAATCACTAACTAAATTCGTTATATAGCTGATCGTGAAATAATTTAAGCATTTTGCTGGTGAAATTCACACCAAAATTTAACTTAAAACTAAAGTTGTAATCACAAGCAGCGTACCAAATTTCCTGGTTTTAAGTCAATGCATTCATATGCATGAGATAATACAAAATAGCAGATGGTTTGATGAATTTAGTTCGAAATTTAATAAGTCTTCATATTTTAGAGGTTAAATCTGTGTACTAAATTTCTGTGTGCTAATTTTCTAAATACTGTTTCCGCAACTCCTTGCGTTTTTTAGTCATCAAGTTCGTATGCAAATGGAACAGCCAGTCAGACTTCCTATCAATATCTTCCTTTCTTCAAAATCTATGCTTAGTATGCATTGAAATCTCCTGAAAGCGTCTGAATGTTTGAAGCTCAACAACTGTGGAAATAGTTAACGGATATCAGAGATATTTATACCGTTTTGTAGAGCATTTATTGACGAAGGTTTTGGAGCATTAAAGTCATTTCAAAATTTAAAAAAATGAGATTTATAAATACGATTTCAACTGCGCACTAATTGACGCATGTGTGATAACCTCATGATGCTCATGTGCAAATAGGAAGAGCAGTAGTATGCATAGGTGATATATTTCCTTGTTAACGTCTGATTTTAAACAGTGATTAAAAACTCATTAACCCCACCCTTTTAAAAAAAGGAAACTCAACATTTACCGGAAGAGGAAAGAAACGTTCAGTTAGCGAATATAAAAAAAAGAATTCCGTACCCTCTTAGGGAAGTAGAGTCTTTTTGATGGGCTAAGTAAGCGTCTTTCTTTAAATCACATTGCAACTGAATTGCAGACACAGAATGAATCTCCTAAAGAACGAATGATCATCTGATTTGTTTACGATGTTTCGTTTACGGATGTATCACATTTTTATCTTTTTAACAGTCGAAATATTTCTGAAAAATGCTATAAAATTATTTTATAGCTGTTTTTTATAATTTATATAAACATATGTTTTTATTTTTGTTTCATTTTGCGTAACATGCCAATGTCATATCGGGTGGAGGGTAGACTTAAATTGAAAGCTAATTTTTCTTCTTGGATGCTACGCAACTGGCAAAGCTGTGTGGGTACTGCTAGTTTGATATAAATTTACAAATTTAATCGTAGTAGCACATGCTAAATTTCAGCCATTTAGTTCAAGGCATTTTTAAATAATCTTCTTCACGGGCATACAGACTGACAGGTACACAGAAAAGCAATATACCAAATATGCATTTTTTGAAAACTGAAAAGTTTGAAACGTACTGATTAGTCAAAATATAAGTCCAAAACTTTTGAAGATAATAATACGTCCTCTATATTTTATGTATAAGAAAATAAAAAAAATGAGAATTTATACTTTCTGTATGAATTCTTCTCTATTTTAAGAACAAAACCAAACACTTACTGTTTGACAGTTGAACTGAAAAATCTTCTTAAGCTACGGATCTGTCTAGACAACTGCAATTGCCCTCACATCTGTCCTTTTAATGCTTTTCCTGGGCTTAACTGTCTGGTGGGTGGACAAATGCCCTTGTGCAAGATCAGCAGACAGTTAATATCCTGTTGAGCAACTGGAAGTGTCTTTTGCGTAGTATTAAGTTGTTTGCTGAATAATTTGCTAAGACTACGACTTTCCAAAGATTTTGCAGCTGCGAATGAATTAAGAACTCTTTGTGAGATTTAATGTCTTGATTCATCCTATCATTTGATAACACGGATCTATTCCAGTTTTGCACATTTTTCATATCGTTTAGTTTCAATATCACCAAAGTTTTCTTTGCGAAGCTTCATCATGAGAGAAATGTCGCATAAATTACTTATAGATAAAGGCATTACAAAAAAAATATTCTCTTCAAACAATTATATATTTATTGATATTATTTTTTTAAGTAAAAAATGGGGTAAAACAGTCTGAATTTTTTAAGTTCCTTTTATTCCATTTTGGAAGGTTACGATAAATGTGCAAGAGGCGAGGACAAATCAGCCAGAGGCGAGGACAATCAAACAAAAGTGCAAGAGGCGAGGACAAAATCAGTAGAAGATTTTAAAAAAAGGAACGAAATCATTTATCCCTGGTCTTATATATCATGAGATTCCAATAAATCTGACACTTGTACATTTTGACAGGAATTCTCAAACGTGTTAACCTTTACAAAGGATATGTAGTAATCCTTTAGAAAAATCTGTTTGCATCAGCGATTCTCCGTCCCTTCATTCGGCACGTGGAACTGATGACACAGTATTTTTACAAAACTTTACATGATTTAATCAAATAAAAAAAGTGCAATGGTATCAGGAAATAAGAATTTTAAATTTTAAATTTTAAATGGAAATGGAATTTTAGAATGACTTTGATATGGGCTTAATCAAAATTAAGAAAATAATTGGGATTAAATTAAATGTA
>JAOUZG010046976.1:1101286-1115336 GCA_026289955.1 Argiope argentata
TGGTTTTTTTGTGCTAAAAATTGATGCCTCTCTTCTATTTTAAAATTCGGAATTTTTCGGGTCATAAAAGAGTTAAATTTTTTAGACAATAGTCTAACTTTTTACAGAAAAAAAATTCCGTTTTTTTATTGGAGTCCTTGCTTGATGGTGACCTTTGAGAAAATCATCAGGCCGGATTTCTCATTTTTTCAATTACAAATATCTGTTTTTTATTCTTCTTAGTTCCACTATGTCGTTAGGAATAGCAGCATACGCGCTCTCTTAATACATTTGTGTATCTTTCTAATTGATTATGAAAGTGAAGCATACATGAATCAAAAACTGAAGTAAAAATGAGAAATAAAAAATACGATAGTGAAAATAGGAAAGAACCTAAAGAAATCAAAAAAAGAGAAATCAAGAAATTAAAAAATATAAAATTCCTTCTTGTAAACGTATTTTGAATAAAAAATTTATTCATTACTAGGTGATCGACAAAATCAAAAATAAAATTAAAACTTGATTGAATAATTCCAAAATTGAAAATTAAGCTCTAATAGAGAAAATTAATATAACTTATGCAGATTTATAAGGATTTTTGAAACTATAGCCAATCCAGATGTAAATGAAAAAAGATTTGAAATTTTCATCTTTACACGAAGGAAATACTTTTCAAGTGAAATAAAAATGTGTAATATTTTTTCTATAATTTTTAATTATCAAACATAACCAAAACTTACAGGTATCATATGATTGAAAGCTTTATTTCATGAAAAGAAGCTTTTGTAAATTACTTTTTATGATCAAAAGAGAAATTGTATAGCTCTAAAACTAATTGTCCAAACTCATATTGTAAAATATTAGTATTAAAATTATTCAACTTAAATATAGACTAAAATTGATAGAAAATAAGATCATTAAAATGAATTTGAAGTCAAATAAATAAAAAATACTCATAAAACAAAGTGAAAATCGAGAAAAATTTTATTGCTATATTTAAAAATAAAAAAGGAATTTATATAGCCGAAAATCTTATTATCTATATCAATATTCATAAAAAAATTAACTAAGAAATTAATTTATAATGACAAAGCAATTATCATTTACCAATGAATGTTATAAAAATTAAGTTATTTACTGTAATACACTTTTCTGGCCTTGATGAAATGCAATTAAAAAAACATCATGTCGATGTATTTTTAAAACATTTTTGATTTTTAATCTGACGAATTATATTTAATTTGTTGATTTGTTTCTATACGATTATTTCTGAAAATCGTTTGCTGATTTTGTAACTTTACATATTTATGCAAAACTGGCAAAATAAATATAAAATTTAAGAAAACTATATTATTATTGCTATTATTGCATACTGTTTAGTATTTTTAAGTAATATCTAAGCTTTTGGATACTTCAACTAGAATAGTATCATCTAACGAAAATGTACAATTATATTTGTGTTAAATTTCAAAATAAATCACTTTTAAAAGATAGCAAATTTGAAAAAAAATACACTTAATTTTTACACGGAGAAAAAAGAAAATGTAAATGTTTATTGATTTAAAATGTAAATTCAATGTAAAAGTAATATTAAATTTAAATTCCAAATGAAACCTAAACTTTAAACTTTACAGCGTCATAATATTTCTTTACCTGAATGATTGTTTCATCTTTACTTTCTTTTACTTTTATACTTTTATAACAAAGAGAAGGAACTTTTACAGCCATTAAGCAGGATATATAGGTTTCTTATATCATTGATTTAACTTTATTTCTAAGTACGTTGTATTTACACTTACAAGTAAAATATCTTTATTAAATTTAAATATTTATTAATTAACAATGTAAATTAAATATGAGAATTACTTATAAATTTAAAAGTAAAAGGAAGTCATTTGTTACCTGAAGGTATGTTTTGTCATATGTTCTTACAAACAAGGAGAAACCACATTTACAGCATTTAAGTCCAATATGTCCATATTTTTAATACTTTGATTTCCACGTTATATTAGGAGTTTAATTTTAAATTGGAAAAAAAATTGTATCGCATTTATATAAATGTAGTTTATATTCAAATAGTATTGTACAACATATTTACAAAACCCTAACTAATTTCGATTTAATTTTTATAAATAGATAGAAATTAAATAAATCATTGATAGCTACTTATAATAATGTATAAATTCTTAATTAAAATTATTTCATATAACAATTTTAATATTACATTACTTAAAGTAAATTTAATTCCCCATTATATCAATAACTCCTCATAAGAATTTTTGTTTTTCTTTTCAAAAATGATCGATAGATGGCAGCACGTACAAATATGATGTGACAATTTGGAAGAGGATTTTCTCAAAATAGGAACATTCCAATGATTGAATCCTAGAGATTTTGTCACATTTTTTAATCACAGGGGGTGTACTCCTCTGGTTGAAGAAGAAAACGAAGATGGTTCTTCTGGCCGAACAGCTGGTATGTTCCACCAAAAGAGTAAGTATTACCATCACATCAAAGAACATATGTTTCGATTATTCATAAATATTTAACAGGGTAATTTATAGAGATGCGGGAAGATACAGTAATCGAAATGATGGAACATATATTATGAAACGCGGAGTCTACATAAAGTGGTTCTCTGCCATGCCGGTTCTTTTATGGCACACCTGTTTGAGCAGCGCTTCGTGTCCACACATTATGTGGAATTTATTCGAATTTTTTTCGATCTTCTTCTTAGAATTTGATTCTAAAAGATTTTAAAATTTCTTATCACTATGTAATTGAGATTTTTTTTTCACTTCGAATTTTCAAGACTATTTTCAGAATAAAAATGTGAGCCCTATTGTTCATTTAATTATTTTCTACAAACGAAAAACAAAAAGATGGCTTCACGTTATTCTTATAAGGTAAATATTTATTTTTTTAATGTCTAAAACTATTTTAATAAATTTATTTTTTAATAATTATTAGAAGAATAAATAGGAATGCTATCTGTAATTGAAAAATTTTCTTTAAAACATATAGATGAAGGGTTTTATTTTTAAAATGTATACTCAAATGAGTTTTAACCTTATAATATATACATACGAATGAATTTTACTTTAAAATAATGTAAATAATGTAGTGTTTAAGATTTTTCTCATTTTCTATTTTCTTGAGAATCATCATATTTTGTAAGCTTTTTATTTTTTTTCATTACTTTTCTGTATAAAAATTTATACTGATTTTTTTACAATCATTAGATTTAAAAACGATTTTTGAGATTTAAAAAAAAATCTGAAAAAAAAAAGCTTCAGATCTTTTGTTAATTAAATTTTCTTTAGATTCCCTTTTAAATAATAATATAAAAGTTTTCTTCATAACAAACGATTTTGATTTTAAAACATTTTATATCGATAAAGCAATGAAATTTTTTGTAATGGATTTATACTGATTTTTTAAAAAAAATCAATAGCGTTCGTTATTCATTTGAAAATGTAAGCAAAAAAATGGTTTAAAGAAATTTTTTTAGAGTTCTTTGCTTCTCATCAATTAAAAGAAATCACTTTTGTGTTATATTTGCCATATGGGTTTTTAACATTTCTTCGCAATTTTTATTGATATATGTTCGTATATTTATTGGTATATATTTTTTATTTAAAATTGGCTCATATGCACTATTAATAGAGTTTAAATCTGTTGCAAATAGATTTGAAATCTTGTCCTTAATATCAGGGACAATTAAGGTTATAAAATTTCATTCCGATAAAGAAAATTCTATTTCTATTATAAATGCCCTGAAGAGTATTTGATAATTTTTTTTATATTTTTATTAATTTTAAATATTATTGCATATTTAAAAAAATTTCTTCACTCCTAAATTCTTGTAAATATTGTAAGAAAGAAATGAATTGATTTTTTTGTATTGGATTTTAAAACAATATTTCCTCTGTTTCGAATTTTTATCATCAAAGTTAAGAAAATATTGCTAAATTCAAATATTTAAAATATGATAACACTTTTTTTAAAAAAATTCTAGTAGCGTATTGTAAGTTTCGAATGAAATAAGCTCTTTGATCTTACAGTTATATGGTCAAATAGAAAGTAGGGATTACTTAATAAAAAATAACGAAAATCATTCAAAATTGTGACAATTTTAACATTTTAAAAACCACTTAAATTAATTCTAATCCTTTAATTCATATAACTAATTTATATTTTAATAAATATAAGTGAATCAATTGTTGAAAGGTAAAAAGAAATTTTTTAAACTATTTATTCAAAATAAATACATATTTTTTAAATTCATTTTTGAATATAATTTTCATAATTTATGAATATGGTTTTCATTTTCATTTGTACTTGAATTTATTCTTTTTTTATCAACAATAAGTTCCCTTAATATTGATTGCTCCTTTGTAATATATTCTAGTGCCTCTGAATTTATGTTAAAGTAATTATATTAATATTACATGCAAATATATTTTTGATTTCATCAGTGCTCTTAATAGAATTTTACTTTCATCTCATGAAACGGAACTCTTAAGCACAATCCTATAAATTCAAATTCCAATATATTCTAAAATAAAAACCACTACCAAGACAATATATAGTAAAATATATAGATGTCTAGTTTGTATATGTTAATAAAACATAAATAACGACTAACTCGCCAAAAAATTAGTAGCAACAATTACACGAAACTAGTATTAGTTATTCCTGTTATTGGATTCCCATGATCCCTCAAACGAATGCTCCCCATTATCACACGTATATTGTACAATATTGAGTGATATTAAATGATGTTCCGAATTTTGCATAGCAGGGTGAAATGATAATAGCCTTTGAAAATTTCTTTTTAGATTTTTTTTTTCGATAATAGTTTGGAAAAAATTACCTTTTAGATTAAAAAATAATGAAAACAAATTTGATTGCAATATTACATTATCTTAAAATATCGCAAAAAGCTTAAAATTTGTTTAAAAATTGAAATTTTTAAAAAGGATTTTTTAAATTTTTTTATCATATTTTAGTTTAGTAATAGTTGTGAAAAATTAACTTTTAGGTTAAAAACGAATTTTTTAAAAATTCTAGTTGCAGTACAATAATGTTTCAAAGAGCCGAAAAGAGCTTAAAGTTTGCAAAATAACCAAAAATTATAGGCTTTGATAAAATATTTCGAGACTTTTTCTTTTATATAACGTTACAAAAGGTGATGTTAATTACTTACATAAGATTACAGTTGAAAAAAACTTATTAACTTCAAAAGTATAATAATAAAAAATTATTTTTATGGTCAGTTTTACGTTTTTTACTTCCATATCCTTAATGATAACAAATGTTAGCTGCTAAATTTATACATCTACTTCATTGCTACATTAAAGGGTTTTTTTTAATTAAATTTTGACCTATTCAAAAGTGAATTAATTATTGCTCTTATGTATTCTTCTATAAATTAACCTCATTGGCACTTGGTAGTTTTATAGCTTCTCGTCTGTTTAATGGATCTGGTTGGCTTGCCTCTTTTTGTAAAGAACACTATTGTTCTTCAGCATTGCTAGTAATCGTTTCTGATGCACCAGCATTTTTTGCTCTTTCTTGATTAAACTTAACTATTCTCTGTTGTTCTTAACACTTTCTTTCTTTTTTCCTCCTCAAACCGCTTGTCGAAGCAGTATCAATATTACTTATAACTAATTTCCTGCTAGAGTATTTATCGCTTAGAAAACTTTTATTCCATAAATGATACTTTTATATAAGTCAGCAATATCAATAAACGTCTCTAAATTCTCTAGGAATGAAATTAAATTTATCTGAACTTTTTCTGCTTTTATTCTTTAATAAATTCCTGAATTTAACATGACAAACTTTTATCATCTGGAAAATTCTTTTCCTAGAATCAACGAGAATAGAAGCTCTTGACCATATTGGTTCAATTATTAGAACAAAAGTGTCACATATTTCTTTTACAGATGGATTCCTTTTTGAAGCAATTTTGTGGATATATCTAACATAACATTGGCACTAGTGTGTTCAGTTTCAAGTAAATCACTAAATTTCCATAAAACAGAACACTCCGATATTTGTCTTGTCTTCACTAATTTAGACACAACCATTTTTACGAACAGCAAAGCACACAGGCACAAACATATTAATCGATTACGTTAATCAACTACACAACTGATAGAATTAGATGCCAATTTAACTGAACTCGGCAAAGCTACTGATTTGAAACCAGGTCTGTCCTTTTCATCGGACGCAGACAAATATCACCTTATCTCAAAAATAACCGCTCAGGTCAAAATTACTGCACAAACAGTAAAACTGTTTATATGTTTTTATTCATACGGCAATGCTTAATTCAAACTTTTTATTTCATAATCGATGCACGCAAAAATCCTTAAAAGTTGCAAAAGAATGTGTTTTTATGAAACTTAAGCGTTTTTTCGGATATGTATATTTTATAATATTTTTATCCTCAATATATGTTCTAATATTTTTTTACAATTTTTATTTACCTTATCAATACCAAAAAGCAACATTTTCACCTTATTAGAAATTAAAAATCAAAACTAATTATTTAGTAAAAAATTTAAAATGTAACAAAAATTTCAATTTTGTGAAGTTTTAACATCCTTGTGGCACCTCAAGACCTACTTAAATATTTTACGTATTTATAATTTATTTTACCTACCACATAAGGCAATTTTTCCGCGCTATTACAAATTAAAAATCGAAAACTGATTTCTTTTCATTTCGCCCAATTATATAATATTGATGAAAGTTAACTAATATAACATAATAAAACACACTACTGGGCACTATTCTTTACTTATGGGGATATTGAAAACTAATAAGTTTATGAATTATATAGCAAACAAATTCAAAAGTAAACCCATTTAAGGTTGATTATGTTTCTCCAGCATCAAAATATAAAAAGGTAAACAGCTATTGAAGTATTTTAACTGTTACTTAGACATAGAGCTATAAACACATTTTTTTTCTTCTAGACCAATGCATACTTTTGTACTTCAAACAATAGAAAGTAATCGATATTTTTTAATTAATCAGAAATCAAATATCATTTTCTAAGTTATCCTATTTTACATAAGCAGTAAAATTAGCATCAATATTTCTTTCAATAATCAATGTTTTCTAAAATAATTAATAACTAAAATAAATGAAATAACAACAATATTTTCTGTAAATAAGAAATCCCGTTTCCTTTTATTAGCTTCCCGGCATTATGAGAACAAAAGCAAATCAGGAACAGTAATCAATATTTTTACAAACGAGAACTTACGTTTCATTTTATTTGTTATCAAATCTGATAAGATTTATGCACGTTCGAAATGAGAATCTGTCAAATTCAATCTCATTGATCGCTTTCTCAAGAGTAAACAAAGCAATGAGACAAAATAATAAAACTGCATGTATTTTTTTCGTAAATATGGAGTGACACATGAGTTTATTGGCTGTCCTGTCTCATAAAGACAGGAGAGGTAATCAACATTTTTTTGGAGATAAGATGTCGCACAACTCTTTAGTATCTGTCTTGTTTCATGATGTCGCAGTAGTGTTAAAAGCAGGTTTTAATAATATAAATACGACAGAAAGAATTCGAATGCCAAACGTTATTTACTGGAAGAATAAGAAAATAATTTTTAATGATGAATGAAAATGGTAAGATTCATCATCAAAATATTCTATGAACCCAAACAATAACTCATAAATAGATTTTTAAACAAACAAGGAATAATCAGAAATATTTCTGCTTAAAGAATTGAAACTGTAAAAATCGTTTGGTCTGTTTTTATTGAAGCATTTTAATTAGAAGATTTATTTTGAATCAAGAAATATTAATTACATAAAGGAAAATATCTAAATAAATTTACCTTATATAAAGTCCTTTTTAATATGCAATTCTTAAGTATTATTTCTTATTTTAGAATAAACAATTTTATGCTGACCTGTTAAAAAATATGCAAAACAAACTTACGTCATTAATTGGAATTCCTAGTTGTTCTAAAAATATCGTCTGATTTTAATATCAGTGTAATTTTATTGTTAAAAAATATGCAAAAAATATTAAAAATATGTTTGTTTTGCATATTTTTACTGTTAACAAATATGCAAAACAAACTTACGTCACTAATTGGAATTCCTAGTTGTTCTAAAAATATCGTCTGATTTTAATATCAGTGTAATTTTAAAAACAAGTCTTCATCTTGAATTCCAAAAATTAAGTGAAATAATGCTTAAATAATTTGCGGTTCATTTGTATTTATAAAAATAATCCAAGCATAATTCATTGCAATGGAAATTTAAAAGTTCATAAATATTAAAAATAAAAATATTTTATGAGAGTAAATCATATCAGAAATAAACTCCAGTTAATTTCCTATCTGTTTGTAAAATTAAAATAAAATTCATGAATGATATGAAATGAAAAATCTGTCAAACACAATCATATTTGGTTTTATCATTAATGTACTCTTTTGGAAATAATCTCATCTTTGAAATAAGAAAATTGCTTTTACGAAACTGGAAAATACTAAATCCGTTTTTCTGTTTTTAAATTTCACTGCCGGAAACAGCCCTTCATTTAGATTTAACAGAACATAAATTCTTATTTCTTTAGAATTGATTACATTTTCGAACTTACACGCAAACGTCCACTCAGTTCTGCCCAAAAAAACAAACTAACTTCTTGTGAAAAGTTGTGTTGTATGGCTTCTGCTAGGGAGCATCGGAAATCGACGATGTTTTTATTGAAAGAATGGAAGGGAAATAACTTATTTGCGCTCGAATGCAATCGCCATTATTTCTGCCTCTTTGATTTCAAGTGTTCCTTTTATTATGTTGCGCCATTAAGACAGGAGCATTAATGAAAGGAATGAAAGCACTTTATTTTTCTTTAATTATTTTGTTTGTCAGATAAATGAGTTCTAGCAATCTTAATTTGTTGTGACAGAATGAATTTCACTTTTTCTAGGTCCATCGGTTTAAACGATTCGGGGAGCATTTGAATTCAAACTTACTTCAAGAAATGAATAAGTTTCAAATTTTGATAGCAATTTTTGAACTTTAATTAAATTCATACAAGCGTGAAGTGGTTCATTCGTTAAATTTTTGATTTGAAGTATTGCAATCTTTGGAAAGAAACCAAAATTTAAAATAAACAGTGGGATTATTGCTGTTTTCACTTACTTGAATACAAAGAATATAAAAAGAAAATTCTATAATCTTCAAAACTTTGATGTCAGGAACTATATTATTCTTAATGTTTTGATATTTGAGCTTCCTGAGATGAAAAAAGAATTAAATAATATTTGTCGGTCTTGTAGAATTGTCGGTCTTCAAAGATAATCGAACAATCTTTGAAAAGGAACTTTAAAAGGTTGTCATTACTTAAAAACTATTGATTTATGTCAAATATATCATAAAAGCAGAATTTTTTTATTTTCACAAATTCATTTTATTACGTTGCATTAGATTTTCATGATTTATTTTCTATTAAATGGCATAGTAATATGTTTAATTATAGATTCAGATTTCATATTATAATAACTAATTCAAATAATGAAAACCATCTTTCAAAAATATTTAAATTTTTAAATAGTTTTGTTTTAAACTTAATGGAAAGAATTCCTCTTTTTTACTACTTATAGCTTTCAACGAGCAATTCTTGTATACATATAAAAATTTATCATGTATCTGAGTAAGACTCTAGTTATTTAGATAAAATTTTATATTATTTAGATAAGGATTTGCTTTTTAAATTTATGTATATAGATGTCTTCCCTAAAAAAATACTATTTTGCCCACAAAAAAAGACATTTTTATAAACATTTATTATTTTACACACAAAAAAAAAAACATTTTTATAACTAAAAACTGAGGGGGGTCTGTCTGTTTTTTTTTGTTGTTGTTGGCAATGTCATATAATATCTCGTCTATTTTTGTGGTATTTGCATTGTTTCCATCAGAGGATAACTACTGGCTCTTCAAAATTTTGTGTTATATGGCTTATCTTATTGTCTTATACGAATTATTTCCTCTCACCTCCAATAGCAATAAAGCAATTATTGTATTAACCAATTCGAATATTATTTTAAACTACACGCATTCATGCTTTTTTTAATTACCAGTTTATATGTAGGTATGATTTTTAAAAAATGTATATGTAATCAACATTTATTACTTTCGAAATATTTTTTACAATTTAAAAAATACCGCAGGAAACTTGATTTCTCAGGTACTTTTGTGAAATTGTAAGATTTATTCAGAAATGACAGCGACAAAATAACTCAGAGGATAAAACAACTTTTCAGCATATATTTATTATTATACTAAGGAGTTTCTTTTTTTAGGAATACTATTAAACATATTATTTCAATCTAGTTAGATTAATTTATATTTAGAAAATATTCTAATGATCTTCTGATTCTTGTCTTGTCATTTTGAACTTTAATCAAATTTAAAAATCGACAATCCACTCAAAGAATATCGAAGGTATTTCAGAAATTTGAAGTATAACATTTGAGATTGAAATAAAACATAATAGACCTTTGACCCTCATTGACAAAATTTTATCATAATAACTATATCACTACAACTGTATCTTTAGATTCTTTCTCTTATTAATATCTAAATGTAAAGTAAAACTGATAATTATCACGCAAATATAAAAGAATGTACAAAAATGAATGGCAAAATGGAGAAAAATTCTTCTGAACTAACAAATATATGATTCATAAAAAAAACTATTTTGTGAGTTTCAAGCCCTTGAAACTACTTAATGAAAAAAATTAATTAATTTCGATTTAATAATATCATTTAAAAATGTATCAATAAATTCAAAATATAACAATTAAAACACTTTTCACTTTTTTTCTTCGTATTTTCCCTTAATTATATATCTTTACTGTCGGATTGAAATAATTCTTTTTTTCCTATTTTTTTAGCTTTTTTTTATAATTTTTTAATGTAATCTCAACTGTTAAGTGTTATCGACTTGTTTAAAAAGTAAATCATCAAAATACAATAAATTTTCTTCTATTTATTAATCATAAAAACTACATTATAAAACATATTTCTTTTTTTAATTAGATAAACACTTTTTAAATAAGAGATCGTTTGCAAAAACCTATCGTATATGTGTTTTTCCTCGAGTTTTTATATTGTGTTGCTTTTAATTAAACAAAAATATTTATTCATCTAGATTTATTATCTTCAAATTCAACTATCTTGGCTTTTTTTCCGTGTCTCAGTTATATATGCTTCTTTTCAATTAATTGAAACTTTAATGGATTGCTTTTGATAAGCATTACTTGTTTATGCTTTTATCTCTGCAATAGCTTGAATCAATAATGGATTGCTTTTGATAAGCATAAATTGTTTATGCTTCCATCTCTTCAATAGCTTGAAGCATCAATAGATTGCTTTTGATAAGCATTGCTTGTTTATGCTTCTACCTATATAATAGCTTAATATATTAATGGATTGGTTTTGATAAGCATCACTTGTTTATGCTTCTACCTATATAATAGCTTAATATATTAATGGATTGGTTTTGATAAGCATCACTTGTTTATGCTTTTGTCTTTGTAATAACTTGAAGCATTAATGGATTGCTTTTGATAAGCGTTGCTTATTTATGCTTCTATCTCTGCAATAGCTTGAAGCATTAATGGATTGTTTTTGATAAGCATTACTTTATGCTTCTATCTCTGCAACAGCTTGAAGCATTAATGAATTGGTTTTGATAAGCATTACTTGTTTATGCTTCTATCTCTGCAATATCTTGAAGCCTTAATGAATTGGTTTTGATAAGCATTATTTGTTTATGCTTCTATCTCTGTAATAACTTGAAATATTAATAGATTAATTTTTATATTGGCGAATATAATTAAATTATAGATTATTATTACAATGAATTACAATTTATTTGAATTATAGATTATTATTACTATGGCATCCTCAGACGATAATAAGGAATTAATGGAAATTAATTTATTCCAATCAAGAATGAAAAATATCACAAGACATTGCCAAAAAACATTGGATAGCAGTTGGCAAGCTTTTTTGGACAAGACTGAAATGATATTTTTTGAAAACTGACACTACCAAATAAAACTATTTGAAAAATAAATATTCACATGGAAAGTTAATAATTCCTTAAATATACAAATACTATATGTAATGCAAGAAGTTAATCGAAATGATTCCAAACTACAAAACAACAGCTCCAGCTTTGGAAAATAAGGAGTAATTGCCTAGGAGAGAAGGTATTACATTATAACGGTTAATGATATGACGTCATTAGCAATCAGTTATAAAATGTCATATGTAATGTTTTTTTTTTGTTAAATTGGCATAACATGATTTATCCTTTAAAACAAAGATATATCACATTCTGTACTGCTTATTTTAAAAAGGAGATATTATCTGCATAATTTTCAGAAAAAAAACACAATTTCGTACGTATCCAAAGTAACAACAATATCTTAAACGATTTTCAAGCAAAAAGAATATTAGGATTTCTAGATTAGTTAGACAGTTTTTTATTACAAATTTCTATGAAATTTCAATTGTTTCTAGTTGGGAAAAAATAGAACTATATAATCGATTTTCCATTCATTTTCTGATGCACGAGTGTTTTAAATTTTTTTACGTTTTTGAATTCTAGATAACAATACACTTTTTAAATATTTACAGAACTTAATTATCAGTTTATCGTTTGTCTTAATTGAGTTTTTATTGACTACTTCAGGTTTAAGAAATAAATGATAACTAGGTCTTTTAATACATCAAAGCAACTACAAATCATTAATGGAATACTAAACAGTAAAAAATAGTTAAAATAAAAAATACTCTATTACCTAAAGTATTAAGAAAACTAAGTTTTTAAAATCTTTGTTTATTAGATTAATTTGAAAATTCTGATAATCACTTTTGTTTTCATTTAACGAAAGGAACAAAGACAAATTGTAAAAAAGGTAAAATATGAAAGACAAAATATTCAATCAGAATATTCACTAAATATCATTCTAATGACTAGGCCTATAACTTCATCAAAGTAAACAGTATGAGACTATGGAAAACCTGCTTTGTTTTAACTAGTTTAACGGCAAAAAAAATAATTTATAAAGAACGTTTTGAGATGAAGAATTTGATCGTTTATCGAATTTTATTTAGTTATTTTGATTATGTATTGAATGTTAAAAGATTGATTTAATTTTTTGCTGACTGCAGGAATTTATTTTTTATATACAAAATATTTTGGTGGTGCAAAGTGCAATATGTCATCTTTCTAGATTTATCCTTATTCTTTTTGAAGATTAAAATATTCATTTCACTTGAAATTTCTTAATATTGAAGATATTAATATAGAACAAGTAATATAAAAAATGTAAGTAAATTCCTAATTAAGTTAATAAAAAATTATTTTAGTTACTTTTTATTAAATAATTACAATTCATATAAATAATTTATCAAAAAATGATTTATTTTCGCAAGAATTGAACTCATATTCTTCACCGTCACTTAAAAAGTACTGAAATTCTTGCATTTTACCTATTGAGCTACTGACTATTGATTTCAACTTTCATTACAAACTACTAAAACTTTATTTAAGGTATTGAAAATTAGTTTAATTTAATTAACAAATTGATATTTAAAAAAATGTATTTACATCCAGTGTCATCCATTGCAAGTTTAAAAAAATGTATCTGAACTTGAGTGGATGAATAGAAAGTATTTTATTAACGATTGAAAATTTGAACAAGATCTATATATGATGATAATGATGATGTCGTGTCCGCTTTCTACCACGTAAAGAGGGGCGTGGTAGCTTCTGAGGGTATGGACCCCTGAGCACCCGAGGAGAGAAATCTGACTTCCGGCTCATATGAGGATGGAACACACAGACTCACGCTTGCACAGCCCCATTTTACAATGGGGGGGGGCACATTCACACATCCACAGATAGAACACAGAAGAAAAACCATGTCCAAACCGGGACTCGAACTCAGGACTCACAAAACAAAAGGAAGACGCGCTACCCGTATATATATATATATATATATAT
>JAOUZG010046976.1:1115736-1129044 GCA_026289955.1 Argiope argentata
AAAAAGTGTGAAATAATAAGAACTGGAAAATAAATTCAATTAACCATACTAGTGCCTCATATAGACGAACAACTGTTTTTCAAAAACTTCAATGTCTTAGATATTTGGATATCAAAAGTGATTTGTAATCCTAATTTTTATTGATTCTGGTGCCAATAATTTATGTGACCCACAAAAATGTTTGATCAAATAGTAACTTAGATATAAAGGAATTTACTTTCGCCTTCCAACTTGCCTAGAATATTTTTATTATTATAATTTACATCTTATTATATGATTGTTATAGCTTGTTTTATGTTCCTGACAAATTGTACAACTAGCAAAGTATGAAAAGAAATTTATTAACAAGATTGCTAAATATTTTCTAAAATATTTTATGATTGAATACTGAATCTGAAAACAAATACAATTGCAGTTGAATTACTACAAATAGATTTAAAATATTAACAATTTTTCTAAGCATTTTCGTATTTCATAAAATTCTATTTCTTTATATTTTAATGCGATATCAAAGAATTTTATTCACATTTCTTCTTATTTCCACAAAAATAGTGAATGCACTCTTTTAGATGAGTTATTCCAGCAGAGAGCATCTGAAATTGACCTTACTGTTATCGAAACATTGGGAGAAAAATAACTTATTTGCTTGCACTCGAACGATATTGTCCATTATTTCTGTCTCTTCGAATGGAATTGCTTCTTTCATAAGATGGTGCCATTACGGCAGGAACATTAATGGAACAACAGGAGCTATTTATTGCGCTCTGTTTCATTTGTTTATCCCCAAAATGGATTCCGGAATTATTCAACTCGCTGTGACAACGAAGATGCCACTTTTTAAGATCGAATGGTTTAAAGACTAAAAATGTTACATCCAAAACCACTTCAAGCGAATAAATGAATGGTGGATCTTAAAAATTTTCGATACTTCTCAAATAGATAAATGCATTCTAATTTTTGTTTAACTAAATTCATAATGTGAAAAGGAATTGGAGCATTAAATGCGTAACTTATTTAAAACGTCGTTTTAAAGCTTCTATTTGTGACAAAATAATTCTATTCTAGTAAAGAAGTACATTTTATGAAAATCGGGGAATTTAACCCCGAATCGATTTGACAGATTCCGAAATTTATTCTATACATTGTTATGTTTTTAATTTTACTGCTTTCTCCAAGTATACAAGTAGAAAATGTAAAGATAAAAAAATTCGAATTTGCGATATTAATGAATTTATACACTTCAGATAACTGCATCACCATTTCTTTGGTAAAATCGTTTGCGAATATTAATTCTCTTTTTATCATGTGAGAACCTGATATTGTTATCGTTTGGGAGTTTTGAATAATTGAAGCTCAAAATCTCGTAGTCAATTAAAGTAAATGGCAAAATCCATCAATATCTTTTAATCGCTTTTATTTTTGCCTGCTTTTACCAATAATTCATTATTATTATGTGTGCTTCTTTAAAAGGAGATGCGTTTTTGAAATGTTGTCCTGCTTTTACCAGTGTTGCTTTTACAAACTGGTGTAAACTATTTAATGGCTTTAATTAATTAAAATAATTTATGACTTAAAAAATAATGTTCTCACATGATAACTTAAAATTGGCCCAGCGTATGTTTCATTTTTATCAAATGAGAACATGATATTACTTTCGTTAGGACATTTTGAGTAATTTCATATTTATTTTTTTAATATTTTTTTCCATAATTTCTAAATAACGCTTACTATAATGTTAAATATACTAAGAGAAATATTACATAATCTCATTATTTAGGATTGTTGTTGGTTGCTGTTATTTAATTCTTTCTATTTAGTCCTTAATTTATTTTTCAGATGCTGGAAGGTGTTCTAAATATTGTTTTCTTTTATTTAAATACTTTTTTGAATAAGAAATATACAAATAATAATTGTTGCAATTGAAAAAAAAATTAGAAATCTGGAAGTTAACAAATTTAAACATTTCACATCTCTCTACCTTCAAAAAACACAGTTTCGTATTCTTTGGTAAAATCGTTTATGAATATTAATTTCTTTACTTTTTCAATGACTTTAACCTGTAGTCTCTAAATAATGATATCTAAAACATTAAATATATTTAGAAAAATATTTGCCATCCGCAGTATTTAGGGTTGCTGTTATTAAGTTCAATCGATCAATAAAATTTAGTACAAAAATGTATCATCTCATACAAAATAAACTGACATAACCGTGGAATCAATAACATATTTTAGTTTAACAGTCAAATCAGTGATCTTCACAAAACTTCAAATAAAATTAGAGATCTTGAATAAGACCATGAATGCCTTGTATGATATTGTTTAATAATAGTTAAGAAATATAAATATTTGGCGTGAATTCAGCATTTTTAAAGGATCATTGGTTTTTTATTTGGCAATTAATCCATGACATAAGGTTAATTGTATCTGAAAATAGAGTTTGTGATTTAGTTCTTTACGATTACGCCAATCGATTTGTGATTTAGTACGCCAAACGATTGAAGCCAACATTTGGCACACATCTAAAATTGTAATAACAAAATCATATGTTAACTTTTCTAAATTTCTGTTATTACATCTTTGAGTTATCGCTTGTGAAAGTACACGTGGACTCTGATCTGTTGGTAAATTGGAATGTTTGGTACATTGGTAAATGAGTACATTTGGTAAAATTGTACTGTTGGTATTTGCAGATCAGTGGTACAGGCGATAAATCTGTTGGTCTCAAATTTAACACATATCTAGAATCGAAATCTTGAATTTATATATCAAAAGTTGTTAGCCTATATTTCTCGGATTTTTGTTGTTGTTCAGATACTGAACAACAGAATCTGTAAACGTGATGTAAAAGTTATATGGTTAATTTCTTCCTTCAGAGCCAAAGAACCTTTGAGTTATCGTATTCGAAGAAGACAAACAAACTCACCGACAGACATAACTTTTTTTTAAAAAAAATGTTATATTCGGATTCATAGAGATATAAAATGTTATCTCGTCATTCGTCAATATCTCGAGTTCTATTTTTCGACGATTACAACACGTTATTTGTAGTTCTGATACCAGAAATAAAAAATCTTTCACTTTTTTGTACATGAAATACAAAAAAATAGAACCCAAATCGTCAAAAAAATTCCTGGGGACCCATGAATAAAACTCCAAGCTTTAGAGTTTGTTTCACTAAATTAAAAAAAAATCTTCAAAATGCATGAAATTTTATTTTTCTGTTATCTAAGGACATAACAACTCAAACTCGGAAAGAATTAGAGGGATAAAATTTGATATGTGGCCTTCATACGATAATTGAAGAAAACTCTCAAATGTTACCAAAATCTTTTTTTTTTTTGCAATCTGCTTGCTTGTCTATATTTTATTCCAAATACATGTGAGTACAATAGTTTTAAATATGTTAAAAATTTTATAAATAAAACTTTTCGCGTAATTTTAATGGAAAAATTATGACAGTCCCCTTGGCCACAATCCCTGGTGAATGGATTAATTTTTTATCTATCAATAGAGGGTATGTAAACGTGATATCTTAAATTCTTACAAAATATTTAACGTGACGACTTTGACAAACTATTTATTCGATGGTAAGAACATGATTTTTCCAATTTCTTCAAAATCTTCGATTAATTTTTCAAAAATCTTCTAATATTTTTTCGAAGTCGCGTCAACGGTTTATCTGAAATTTCTACCTACTCATCGATTTATAGACTGTTTGTCATTCTATTTAATATAATATACATGAAGGTAATATATCAAATTTTTGCATAGTAAATGGTACATATATTTTATCTGTTTACCTAACTATATATCTTTATGATATAAATTATACTATGTATTTTAAATATAAATTTGTTTAAGGATAGAATATCTATCTGGGCCGGCGTCCTGTCACAGAGGTAGCACGTCTTCCTCGTGATCTGGGGGTTCCAGGTTTGAGTCCGATTCTTCTCTGCACTATCTGTAAGATGCAAGAATGTGCCCCCTCCCGTAAAAAGAGGTTGTGCAAGCGAATATGCTGAGTGAGAAGCTAAATCGTACTCTTGGCCCTAGTTGGTACTACTTCAGAAACAAGAGACGCTCCTTTTAGCTTAAAATCGCTGGCGGCCGCCAGCACACTTGTCCATGACAAGCGGCATTATTAAAAACAACTACAACGTATCAATCTGGTTATACTCGAATAAGATAATGAAAAAAATTCGTATTTTTAGTGTCGTCCAACAAAATAGTGAATCATTATTAAATTTTGATTTGATTAATCAATGAAAATTTCATACACGATTCTTTAATAAAATTTCTTAGCTAAATATGAAACACAGTGGCAAGTCGTGATGTGAGCATATGAAGATACATTAGTTTTTCATGATAATGTTCATTGGCTGTCTTGCTATCTGTAAAACTATATCGCACAATATTCTGAGGTAATATGTGTATTAAAAAATTCATTCACTCTTAAGAACTGATTTTTGAACCTAGGTACTGCCGAATTTGGTATGAATTACATTTTCATTAATACATACTCACTAAAATAGGGTTTTGCAGAATTTTAATTGGGTTTCAAAATTATAAAAGATTTAAAATTTGAACATCTTCCCTTATAGATGTAGATAAAATTTCAAAAATATCGCAATTTTTTTATATTGTTTGAGAATTGCAAATTTTTTTTAGTTTTATCTATATAATTTTCTTGTAAATTTTTTTTCTTTGAATTTTAAGCACAAAAATTAGCTTAAAATTTAAGAGAGTTTTTATGCCTGTTACAATATAAAGAAAGTCACTAAAACAATGAAAATGTATATTCACCTGCATTTTAATCATTATAAGCTATTAAATAACATTTCTTCAACACACATTAGCAAATTTTTTAAATAAAATATTAAAATATTAAAATGAAATCTCCTATGCACATTTCAATGTATCATGTCGGAACATCATTTCTTGAACGGCCAAACACACTGCGTGCTCGTGCGAGTTAAATTACATTTTTATTCATTTTAATCGTTTCGTTGAATGAATCACTTTGGTAGCACAAACGATCCAAAAAAAACTTTGTCTCACATTGATTGTTTTAAAAAAATATCGCATTTCCTATTTATTTCATTTCATAGAATCAAGTGCACAAAATGATATTTTTCTAGGTTTTAGATTTTTTCTAGGTTTTTCTAGGTTTTAGTGATTAACTTATTTTTTTAATAGAAATTTTTGTAAATGCGATGACATTACGTTATTAAAAGCTGATTTTTTGAGATGCTCGTGCTGATAATAAAATTTCAATTTTTCGCCTACGGATTTCTGTTGACTCTCATTCTCTAAATAACACCATGTTCTGACGTGATATTAAACATTCCAAGCCTAAAATAATCTTTTGGTCTAGAGATTGGAATCCTTTTATTTATTTCAAAGAAACACATATATAAATCAAATCAGATCAGATCTAATATTAACTGAATCGCATTAATTTGAACATAAGTACTAATCAGTATGTAATCGATTAAATAAAAAGTAATAAACGACCGAAATTTCTAAAATCCCGCAATTATCTCGTTCACAAGCATGTTATTCGAGAACCACCCGTTCATCCGAGTCCAGGAATCCGAAGCATTGTCGGATAAATAATAATTAAAATTCCAAGCCGACGCTCTTTGAATTGTTGAACGATTAAATGGTTGCTTCATCGGATTTGTTTTCAATAATTATAGATGGAATCAAGAATTAAATATCGAGATATATTTTAAGGGATATAGCTGAAGCTTCGAAATTACAATTATTATGTTGTTGTCGTTACATGCTTGTTTTCTAGCTTTTCAACTTATTATTTAAATTTAATCTGGAAAACTTTATTTCCAAATGCTTTGTTGAAACTTTGAAACGTTTAATGAGTACGCAATTTGATAACTGGATTTCCATTATTCTTACCTTATTTCAAATTATTTTTGACCTTATTTCAAATTAATTTTGGAATTCTTAACATTTGGAAATAAGTTTCACAGAAAATGTTTGTGAATACATGGCATCATTAACTCATTTGTTTGTGCTTTTTTGTTAGCTTGTTTAATGTAAATAAAGTAGGGATTTCAAATGTATCTGTTATTCCGTTTCTATTTTTCTTGGAAACTGAAAAGTTATGCATTTGTAGATTATCTTACAGTGATGCCATATTTTATAATTATCAGAAATAATTTTTTATCAATAAAGGAATGTAAATAATGATAGTTACATAATATGTAATTATGTATTTATCACTACATAAAGTATTACGTTATACAATAATAATAAGATAATATAAAACTAAAATATGCAAAAAGTTTACTTTATATAAAAATAAAAGATACTATATAAGTGTGCTTTTGTATTATTCTTGTTGTACACTCTGAAGAACCATCTTGCTACACAAGAATAAGATTCATTGTGTACGTGTGTACATGTGAGTGTGTATGTAGTAAGCCTTTGAAGAAGGCGGCTAAACTGTGTTTACGTGCGTGCACGCATCGTATGCGTTTAAGAAGACGACTAAATGTGTGTGCGTGTATAGCTGCATTGATGGCGACTAAACTGTGTATTCATAAGTTCGCTTGTGGTAAGAATTAAGAAGATAACTAAATGTCTGTGTGCATGATATGCACTGAAAAAGACGATTAAACTGTTTGTTGTGTCCGTGTACAGTTGCATTTAAGAAGACGACTGTGTGTGTGTGTGTGTGTGTGTGTGTGTGTGTGTGTGTGTGTGTGTACGGGAATGCAGCGTACGCGTTTAAGAAGACGAATGAATGTAAGTGTTATATGCGTTGAAGATGACGCTTATAATTTTTGTTGTGCGTGAGTATATAGTTACGTGAAAGAAGACAATTAAATTGTGTATTGTGTTTACATGTGTAGTATGCATTGAAGAATATAAATTTTGTGTGAGTGGTAGGTTGCCGATGTAGATATCTTTGATCCGCATTTTCCAAATTTAATAGAATTCTTGTTCGAAGCATATTTTCTGAAATTTTAAGCAGAGTTTTAATTAATAAAAACATTACTCTTGATTTTTCATGTTTTCTCTTCGACAGAATCCATAAATAAGAATGCACTAATACAAATTTTATAACACAAAAGAAGTTATCTTTTTATTGATACATATTTAATCATCAAGAAATTTTTTCAAGATGTTGACAGATTTTTAAAAATATTTCTTGAATTATTTCCAAAGAGTATTTTATTTTTTGCTAGGAAACGCAAATCATTTCCGTGGTTTCATTAAGTATTTAATTTTTTAAAGGGAAAAATTAAAAGACGACAAATTAAACAAGACTATTAAAGGAAGACAAAGAAGCTTTCTTTTTGCCTTTTGCAGAGTTTACAATTCCTCTAAAGATGTGCAGCTAGAAGGCGCCTTACAATACATGGGACCGAACTCCATTTGAATGAATTGTCGTAATTAGGGTTGTGTGTATTCTGTTGTGACTCCACTCTTTACAACGTTTTAGAAAAATAGTTTTATTTACAATTACACTAAATAAATTAAACATTTCTTTTTTACTATGCGATTCACCGAGACAGTGCACGAACGCTATCTGAAGAGAAAAGAAGGAATAGCTTTTTAAAAGTTTTTCGAGTTAATACTCGGATGATGAGTGACGTAGCAATTACGTCACACACAGCCTCAACGGAGTCTGTAGCTCACAAATATCCGATATGATTTATATGTTTCGTGATAGGTGTAAATGAATTATGATAAATATATACGATTTATGATAGGTATAAATGAATTATGATGAGTATATACGATTTCTGATAGACATAAATGAATAAGGTTAAATATATACTATTTATAAAAGGTATAAATGAATTATGATAAATATATACGATTTATGATAGATATAAATGAATTAGGAAAGACGTTCACTACAGATTCATATTCCTAATAAACAGAATATATGTAAATTTATTCATATAAAACAGCTTTATTTATCCTATTTTGATGCTTAATATTTCTTTCTTGAAACATCCATTAATATCAAGGTATACATAATCAAATTAATTAAAATTAAGCATAATTCATCGTTAACTTATCTGAGCTGAAGACGACTACAATTGGTATAAACCAGAGAGGATAGTCTCCTCAAAATGTTCTAGCAGATCTTTATTAACGGTATCATCCTGCTTAAACTTTTGCAAACTAAGTAAAGCCGCGAAGGTCATTGCTAAATATAAAACCTTGACATAAGCTTAATATTTTTAATCAATCTATCATATGATCTTTGAAGATGTGCTTCAAACTGAAGTTCGTATTTTAAACATCTTTTTTTTTCAACCAACTGAAACCAAAACTGAAAAAAACTACAAATATAGCAAACGAAATCACAAAAAAATATCATAGTAAATTTTATATATTTAAAACATTGCTTTTTTTATTCGCATCATTTACAGACTTGCGAAAGTACAGATAGACCAAAATTCAACCATATAATGAATTTGGTTTCAATTTTTATGGTTACCTACATTTAACTGTTGAACCTTTGTATCAAAATGTAGTCATCTAGAAGTTTTCGTTTTTGTAATTATCGTAACTAAGATTCGGACATCAGAATAGACAGGCCTTCTCCTCTGAATGAATTTCAATCAAAATGTGCTAAAAATTTACAAAGACTCTTTAAAGATTATATACTAAGTTTCATGTATCTAGATCAACGTGTTTTTTTAGCTATCTTTGATAAGAATTTCTAGAGGTTTAAACTTGGAAATTTTGCCCAACTTAGAGTTGTTCGATTTTAACAACTTTTTCTGTATAGAGAAGGTAAAAAGTTCATATTTCTAAAAGACATAATAATACAAATTAAATAAATGTTTTAAGGAATAAATTTAAACATAAAGCTTTATAATGAGATCATTTCATGGGATTTCACAGTCATATGACATGCGTAACTGCGCAAAAGAATGCAAATTTTATTTAGAAGATGATTTAAAGTAAAAAATACAGCAGTTAGAATGAAGAAATGTACAATGAAATTACAAATAAAACAGAAAATTCATATCCAATTAGTGGAGTTTTATATAAGATCTATTTACGTTTAGATAAAAAATGTAATTTAGATCTAATAAAATATAGATCTTTCAATTTTTACTTCAAATTAACCAAAATAAATCTGAGCTGCAGACGATATTTTAAAATTATATTAATAAGAAATTCTTTCTCTAGAACAGAAAAAGAATTCGTTATGTTTATGGAGACTACAAATCTATCACTTACCATAAAGAATAGTTTCTTAAATCTCTTCCGATATTCTAACTCCATTTTAAATTTGCTTTGTAATAAACAAATTTATTTACATTTACTTGTTTAAAAAAATTTGAAAAAGGAATTTATAAATGATTTTTTATTTATATCTTAATGTGCTAGATATTTTAGTTTTTGTTCTATTTCGTATAAATAAAAAATCTTAATGGCAATAATATGAATTAAAAAATCTTAATGGCAATAATATGAATAAAAATACTTAATGGGAATTATATGAATAAAAAATCTTAATGGCAATAATAATTTTCAGAAATTAATCCAAACAGATATTTAGAACATTTTACAATACTTCGCAGCAATATTTCTATAAAATAAAATTGAATTTTTAGATGCAAAATTAAACAAAGATTTCTGTAATTCTTAGAAAAACGTTCGAAATCATTTTCTATGAAAATAAACCCTTTCATCATTAACTATCTCCTATGAATATAGCAATTTCAGGAAAATTAATTTGCAATGAAAGTAAATATTTCAAACCCCCTTCTCCAGAAAATTTAAGCATTTGAATTACGGAAAAGGTTTTATTACCCTAATGGGAATTCAAAGAAGCTATTTGAATAAATAATTAAGTAACATTCTTGGAATTTTAAGGAATTCATTTCTTTAATTCTTTCCCTGAGGACATTATAATGTTTCATCGTGGGAAATGTATTCTAATCAGACGATTATTTATTTACAATTTAAATAAATATTTTGAATACTTGCGTGGATCAAATAATTTTAGTATCTGCCGAATTAATCACTTGGCATACGGTTGCATTTAGCTAATTTGAACATTTTAAATTCGAAACCGTTGGAATTTTGAATTCTTTCTCTGCTCTCGTAAATTCCTTAATAATATTATTTTAAAATATCGTCTGCAGCTCAAATTTATTTTCATTAATTTGAAGTCAAAATTAAAAGAATTATATTTTTTAGTACTAAATTGTTGTTTATATTTAAGCAAATAGATCTTATATAAGGTATTTTTTAATCCTCTTAATCCAATCGAGGCCTAGAAAAAGGAACTCCTCTAATTGGATAAAAAATTTCTGCTTAATTCCTAGTTTTATACATCATTAATTAATGATTGGTGTTAAAAATTATTATTTAACTCTTTAATTTCAAAACGGGAATTCTGGAATTACAAAAATGAAATTTTAGAATTTCAAAAATGGAATTTTAGAATTTCAAAAATGAATTTCTGGAATTACAAAAATAGAATTTTGGAATTTCAAAAATGGAATTCTGGAATTTTTTATTACAGAAATTTTTTGCTCTTTGAAAGCTTTACGCACCTAAAAAGGAAAAGATGAGTGAAAAAAATTATCTAAATACTTTTTTAAAGATTAAAATTATGTCTATACATTTTTTTATCATAATTATATTACGAAATTAAACTTTTCGCTAAATCTAATACTTTTTATTGGAATTTCTCTATAATTTGCTTTTATTTCTTTTAATTTTCCGTTTACAAAATGTTAAATATCATCTAAAATTCGAATCCATTTTGGTTAATTTGGAATAAATTTTAAGACTTATTTATTTTATTTTTATTTTTAAAATGTTTTCATCACTAAAATACATCCTATATAATGTCTGTAATGAACAAAAAGAATAATTTTTTGAACATGTACAAAATGCAGAAATTTGTTGCTGATCATTGGATTCAATAAAAAAAAGATAACTTTTTCATTTTACAAAAAAAAAAAATTTAATGTGTCAGACCTGAATTGTACTGATTATTTTTAGTTTTTTGTTTTTAGACATAAAATTAAGCATTTTTAATCTTTTAATTGCTATTATTAAGGGATTTTAATAATAGCAATTTATTAAAATCATTTTTTAAAAAATTAAAGACATTTATTACAAATATTTTTACCTAACTCATCAAGGATACTTATTTTGCGTTGATTAATTATGCATTATTTATCAAAATGTGAAATTGTAAAAATGAATAAGTGTCTAAAAATTATATCTTTTGCTGATGTTAATTTCAGATCTAGTTTTTCTTTATGAGTTTTAGATTAACCAAATCTTGTTTTTATCTCAACAACACATCGAATTAAACAGTATACTTCTTTTAACTTCTGCTCCAGTGTTAGGAAGCTTGATTAGAAACACTTTTAATGATATCCATTAAGTTATAGAAATAAAATCCCATCTTGTTTTTGAAGACATTTTCTGACGGAGTGTTTTAACACCTTCATATATATTTATTGAATTTATTTTAATTGTATTATTTTCTTTTTTCTTGTGAAATTAACCCCCATTACGCATTCAACGATTCGAAGCGCATTCGAAAACTTTCCACTGCGCATGCGTCAACCGCTTCGACTTTTACCATTTTCTCTGCCCAAAACTTAACCAAATTACCTGTGACATCCTCTCTGCGTAAATCATTGAACCCCTCAAAACAACAAAGGGAAAAGTTCAGTCGCACGCCTACGCACCTGCAAAACCTACCTCGAAAGAAAAGTCAACAATATCTGATACAAATTTAGCAACAAGTAGGTACGCAGGTGACGTCACTCTTCCCGTCTCGGTGAAGATTCAAAAATCGATTGCCAACGATAGGTTGCCATGGAGACGTTGCACCGGGATCTAACAGGTTGAAAACACTGATAGGACTCACGGGATTACATCTGGGTTTTGGCAAGACACACTCATACAACATCCATTATCGTTTGATGAGACATTCCCCTCCCGTTTGCTTTGTTCTCCCAAATCGAAGTCGAGTGTTTTTGTTGGAGCTGGTCCCTTCCTCTTTTTGAATAGAGGTAAGTTTGCTGAACATTCTCTGTTCTATGTTGAAGGCCAAGGAGCATCGCAAACATTGTCTTGTCATTTCATAAATGATGGATTGCCCCTGGTATGCAAAATCGTGAGCAGTTTCAGTGCTGAAGTTTGTGTTTCATAATGGCTCGCCCCATATGTAAATTTGTTATCGCTCGCCGCACCAGGATTGGTGGGTTGATTTTGCGATAAATTATGTTGATTGGTTAAGCAAAGATTGCGATATTGGGAACAGGCAATTTCTTGATTGCATTTTGAATTTTTAAATATGAGATTTAATGAGAATGCAAATTATGATCTTTTGAGAAAAAAATGGAGTTTTTTAAATGGCGCTCATATGCGCGTAAATCTTAAAATCGGTTTCAAATTTTTAATTTTTGCGTGTTGTGATTCATTTTAATAGACGATTTCAAAACTATGCGTTGCAATTCTAATAACGATTTTTTAAAAAAAATTACTTATATATTCCAATTTTGCAATTGCATGGGGTTTTTTTTAATGTAACGATTTTTTAGTAACGATTTTTTTGACGATAAATATATCAAAATATTTTTAAAAAATATTTTTTTCTTAAAATTTATATTCATATTCATATTTATATCAATAGAGAAATCTTTCTAAATTATCTTTATAAAAATGATAAAATGCTCTTTATTAAATCAATTGTAATTGATTATTCAAACTTTAAATTAGAACTATTTTTTATTTATAAGCTTGAATTTTTTATTTAAATAACTTTAGATAAATCCTTTTAGTTGTATTTTTTTTTTGAAAAATATATAAAAATATTGTATTTAAAAGTTTTTTTTAATTTATATTCATATTTCTATTCAATAAAGGAATTTTTTTGAAATTATCTTTATAAAAATCACAAACTGCTTTTTATTAATTGCAATTATTATTCAGACTTTAAATTAGAACTATTTTTTTATTTATATGCTGGAATTTTTCTTTTGAATAACTTTATATCAATCCTTTTAGTTGTAATTTTTTTTAAAGATATATAAAAATATTTTATTTTAAAGTTTTTTCTTAAAATTTATATTCATATTTATATCCAATAAAGTAATTTTTCTATATTATCTTTATAAAAAATCACAAACTGCTGTTTATTAAATCAATTGCAATTGATTATTCAGACTTTAAATCAGAACTTTTTATTTATTTATATGCTCAATTTTTTCATTTGAATAACTTTATATAAATCCTTTTAGTAGTAATTTTATTTGATGAAAAAGTATAAAAATATTTT
>JAOUZG010046976.1:1139319-1163393 GCA_026289955.1 Argiope argentata
TATTTTAATTGATGAATAACATTAAATTCATAACATTAAAAAGGCAACTGTATTCTTAAAAATCTTTTCCAAATAAAACTAAAGCTAATCAAATCTAACATTAGAAATGTCGTAGCATTGTAAAATAAACGTGAACAATTTATGAAAAGTAAAGAAAAAATTGTACGATATTATGAATGGTGATTTACCAAAACCTAACTGTCACTAGTCATAACTCTTGGTAATAATCTTTTTTATTCTCCATTGTCATTTTTTTATTATCCTTCAAAATAGGCTATTACCCCTTTCATAAGCCATTTCTTTATAGTCTTGTTATATTAAATTATTTTAAGAAATGAGATTAACTTAAGAAAAATAATTCATTAATCCTATTAGATAAATTTAATTTCATTAATTAATAGATTCAATTAATTTATATTTACATAACAAATCAATACACGCCATTTTAGATTAGATAAGGAACTAAATTATCCGAGTTTACGTCTTAGTGGAAGTTTATATCTTAGTGAAGAATTTAGGCCAACCAACAAACTTTCATACAAAAATTCATAAATTTGAAGGGAAGCATACATCTCCTGACCCTTGAAGGGGTTAAAAAAACAAATGTAACAGGTTTTTGAAACTTTTAAAAAACTGAGCTCGTACGATAAAAAGGCAGTCAAACACTAAAAATATGAAATTCAAATACCTTCACATGACCAGCAAATCCAAAACCCTAGATAAACAAGTTTAAAAATCAGAATAAAAGCCATACCTTAAATATGTGCATAGAAGAAAGATCACCCAACTTTCGAAAAACTGAAAATGAAAAACGAAAATTTTGAAAATAGCCTCGTATAAGGCCAAACTACAAAAATAATATCTAGTTCAGAGCCCATTATCATTACAGAGTTTTAGGTTTTAAACTTAAAACCCTCTTTAGAGGGAAAATAAATTCAAAAGAGCAAAAAAAAAAAAGAATTCAAGCAAAAAATCTTAGAAAAAAATCTATAAAATAGATTCTTAGTAGTTGGCAAAAAGTTTTTAAAATATAGAAAAACTCATCCTTAGTATTCCTTCCACTTTGAATTTATAAGAATATAGAAAGAAATTCAGTGTTATATAAATTTCTATGAATATTTGCTGGAATAGAAAATTTATGTACGAGCGAAACAATTCTTCGTTCCAGCTGCAGTTTCTTTGTGGTTGGAAGTTTCTGAATTTCTCTTAGTTACTTGAATTATGTTTTTATTTATATTTCTTCTAAATTTGGTGCTTCAGCTTCTTTGTTAATTAATTAATAAAAACTGGAGCATTTCCTTTATCTAATAAAACTAAATAAAGAAATGCATAAATCATCTTCTAAGCCCTGCAAAAATTCTGATTTTACACTTGTAGCGGTTAAAATACTCTACTATTTTGTCTTTTGATACAACAGATGGCGTTACCTTATTGACATCAATGTATATTTACCATTATCCTTCTTGAGGCCCATTATTAGATTGTATTCAAAAGCAATGCCACGTATTTTCGGGTTCGTGTTTGTTTTGTCTTATGAAATGGGGAGCCTCGGTAATAATTCCATATCTGTTTTTGAAATTCATTTATTATTTTTATTTACCTTATAATGACGTTATAAAGTGTCTCGTTACTCTACGCATTTCGTTTGAGTTGCATCGTTTTTGCGTATCGTATCATACCAGGTGCGTCTAAAAAGTTTGGTAAATGGATGCATATCTCAAAAGCAAAGTGAGTGAAAAATGCACCTATGGGCATGCGCAGGGGGAGACCTATAGAGAGACGTCACGTAGCAGGTAGCGCAATAAAGCGACGAATATTAGTCTTCTAAGGCCAGTCGAACGGTGTGTGTGCGAAAACTCACATCAAAATGAAATGGAGTGACGTATTAACATGAAATTCTGTTACAAACTTGGAAAAACAGTCCCAGAAACGCACACAATGTTGGTGCGTGTGTACGGAACAGATTCAGTAAGCAGAAAATGCGTTTACGATGTTGTTGGCTGTAACATTTGTTGTGGGTCAACCGAGCGAGGCTCATCATCGGTGGTTTCCTTTCCCTCCCGAAAACATTTGAACCAGTCGTAAACGCATCTTCTGCTCACGAAGTATGTTCTGTACAACTAAACCCACACTAAGCGTGTTTCTGTGGCTGCTTTTCCAAGTTTGTAACAGAATTTCACGTTAATTCGGTGCTCCATTTCATTTTGATGTGAGTTTTCGCACACACACCGTTTGACTGGCCGTAGCAGGCTAATATGCGTCGTTTTATTGCACTACTTGCTACGTGGCGTCTCTGCATAGGTTTCCCTCTGCGCATGCGCGTGGACGCATTTTTCACTCACGCTACTTTTGAGAAATCTATCTAATCACCTAATTTTTTAGACGCATCAAGTAAAATCCATTATAACCAATCCTATCACTACTGAGAGTGTGTGATGTCTAAATTGCTTTGCATACTCCGAATCTGATATTTAAGAAATACGCCTAGAAAAGGGAGATGAACCAGAGGGAAATCTTTATCTCCCACAATAATGCTACCGCAAGCATTTATAAAATAAGCCGCTTATTATGCAGCTCAATCTAATTGATCCGATATAAACAGGATTGCTAATGGCAGGTAAACAAGAATATAATATTACAGAGAAAGGGAAATAATGTAAACATTTTATGCTAAATGCTCATTACCTGCTTTAAGCTTAAACATAAACCTGCAAATTTTCATTTTTCAACATCCAATAATTTTCTCAACTAATGCAATTGCTAGAGTAATAAAAACGGTTTCAGTAGATGGATATTAATTTCCGACTAGTTTGTAGAATATTTACTTTTAACACGAATTAAATTTGTTTTTGACCAGATAGAGGATTCTTTCCAGTACTTTATCTTATGCCCCATCCTGACATAGGGATAGCGCGTATTCCCAAAGATATGGGAGTCCCGGGTTTGTGTCCCTGTTTGGGCATGGTTGTTCTTCAGTGTTTTACCTGTAAAGTGCATGCATGTGCCCCTCTGTAAAAAGGGTTATGCAAGCCAGTGTGATGAGTGAATAGCTAAGTCATATTTTTGTCCATAGTTGGCGCTACTTTAAAACAAGAGATGCTCTTTTCGGCTTACAATCGCTGAAACATAAGAGAGCTTGCCCACGGCAAGTGCCGTTAAAAACAACAACAACTTTATCTTATATTTTCATCACAAGTATATTTTTTTTCAATTCCTACTATTAGTTCGCACTCTCCCCATATATATCTTGCTCAAATTTTCAAACCTTAATAAAACTCTTTTTATTAATCAACTCAAGTTCAAATACTTTTTCTTAAGCTTGTAGTGCTTGATTTTGATATAGTTTTATTTCGTTTCAATTATTAATTCATTCATTATATTGAATTAATTTTTAATATTTTATATAGAATTTCAGCAGTTTTCAACTGAAATTGAAGTCAACAGGCAGTATCTCAATCTGTTAAATGCAAGTATTTCAGTATTTTTCATGTGAAGATGAAGAATGCGAGTTCAGTTTTTGAGAAAATCAATAATTTATGGATGAATTATTTATAATATTTGTAATTATTTGATAAAAAGTATCTAAAATAAAAGTTTTCTTGGTTAAACTAAGTAGGAATTGACTTTTAAAAAAATATATATTATATTATTAGTTTATATTTCAGCTAATGCAAAAAAGGCAAGGACATGGTTGTTCTGTGTTCTCTCTGTGGGGAGTGTGAATGCGCCCCCTGTAAATAGGAGCTATGCAAGTGAATGTGATGAGAGTGTAGCTAAAGTCGTACTCTTGGCCCTATTTGGTGCTACATCAAACAAGAGACGCTTATTTCGGCTTAAATCCGCTGATGCATCAGCGGATTTGTCCATGGCAAGTGCCATTAATAACAACAACATTAACAACAGACTTCCAGAAGGTGAATTTCTTTAATAATTTGATACACATTTAAAATTTCAGTATAAATATTAGATAAAAAAACAGTATTGATACAAATCTTTTAGTTATGTATTACTGTATTCAGAGTTCATCTGATAAAATTTTTATATTGCCTTTTTATTTTTCAAATTCAGAAAAATGTAATATTTAGAGATTTAAAAAAATTTCACGGTTGATAGTTTGAAAAAAAACTACAATACTTTCCCTTTATACAAAAATGGAAAAAAAAAATATTTAAATTTGTGAATCTGATCTCATCTATTTTAATAAAATCTTGTGTCTTATTTAGAGCAGTCCAAAATTAATTTGCAGCTTAATTTTACAAATATACATTAGCATACATAGCTATATTCATTTACACGGAAATTGCAGTCTGAAGGCTATTTGAAGATTATTGCCTGAACCAGTAACTAACCATCTATAGAATTTGAAGAAAAGGATTGAAAAAATAAATACTGCTGTATTCAAATATTATCCTGATTGATGTCATAAAACAGAATATGTTAACTTATTGATCAAAATTCGTTGCATCTCCTATAAAGTAATCTTTTTGAACCGCAATGTTTTTCTGCTAACAAAATATGTTTTTAAGTAATTTTTGAGAAACTACTGAAAGTTCATAATCAATTTTCTTTTTTTTTAATTAATGGGTCCAAAATGGTCATCCCCAAGAAGAATATCTTAGTATTAGAAAAATATTTCAAAAAATTACATGGTGCTATTTCAGTAATATGGAGCTCGTAAAACAATATTTTATGATATTGTGTCAAAAATTCACGAATAATAACAACGTGGATCTATTTTATCATTATGGAATCATCATTATTTTATCATTATTATACTCATGAATCGTTCTACCCTCAGTTTTGTCATTTCCCACATCTACCATACATAAATTTGTTTAATGATGGCTCTAATTTTTAAATGATTACTAGGAACCAATTCATTGCTGTAATCAACATTTTGATAATGAAACGAATTGGATTCCCTTTCATAGCATGATTCATCGATGACTGATTCTCTACTTTTTTAAAACGTTTAACTCTTGTTTGTCATCAGAAATTTTCAAAGATTTTCTGAAACATTTCAAATATTTTTTTAATTAGTAGTTCATTTACATAAAAAAATTTAATGTGTTTAATATATTAACTTTACCCTTTTTAAATATCAACAAAGTTAAAATGAGTGTTTCATTAAAAGTAAATATATTTTCAGACGATAATATAAAATAAATTCCTGCCAGATAAATAATTATGAAAAATTAACAAATGTTTATAGAATTTATAAAATCGTTTGATAAAAATTTAAACACGATAGCTACGATGGAAATATTTTAAATTAATCCTCCCTGTTATTTTAATCTACTATATGATTAATTTAATTAATATCCTTGAAGGAATCTTTTCACATAATTGTCTGAATCTTCTTTTATAAATTAATAAAATCAGTTCTTGAAATATAAGAATAAAAGCAAATAATAATAAAATAAAGCATTTTCGCTATTAATAATTCCCCGCAGAAAGGCCAGAAGTTCATAGTGAATTAGTTGAAAGTAATCTCCAAGATTTCTCCTAATTGAATATTCTTTTAAGGAATGAAATACTAATTAGCTCTTTTATAATAAAAGATTAAAGAGCACACTTAAATGAATTAGAGGAAAATTCAAAGAATAAAGGATATCTGATATTTTAAGTTAGTCATAAAGGATATTAAACATTTTCACTTGGCTTGGATAGTATATGTGTATGGAGATAGGAGTGTATTCATTCGTCAAGATTTCTGACTTTTTATCCTTAGCATCGATAAAATTAGGTAGAATATTAATAGCTTATAGAATCGTTTTGAAATTGTTTCATTTTTAATTATCATTGGATTCGTGTTTTTTATACAGAATGTATATAATTTTTTGTACATTTTTGTTACATATAACTTCTTCTCTTCGATTTTCAATAAATTTAACCACTTAACTGTTCTCATTTCTTTACTATCTAATAAGATGACATCTTCTATTTTGAGAATATTTTCTTAAATTTTGATTAAAATGGATTTCCATTGAATATTTGACTTATCTATGTATTCGAAATAATTTTAATATTGAATTATAATCGTTATAAAGGCTTCGTTTTTAGTTTAAACTATCGAAATTCGATAAATCGATGCATGGCTGTCGATCAAAACAGTTAAGTGGTTAATATACATAGCATTTCTTCTCCGAAATAAATTTAAACGAATGTTATCTGATCTTATTATCTAAGACCTACAACATTTTTTTTTAATTTTTATTTCAAATTCTCTATTTTACAAACATTTTATGGTAATTTACAATTATTCGCCATTATTTCAAATGAAATCTTCTGATATCTAAATTGCATCGCTTTTAAAAAGCTTGCACCTATGATGGAGAATTTATGTTTGTCTATAAATACATTAGCTCAAAAGTTCGGTGCGATCGTAGTTTAACCCCCTGCTTGGCGCGCTTTTCAAAAATAGCCAACAACGATCTAGGTTTGGTATAATAGGAATCTAGGGTTGGTATAATAGGAAAACCATACAGTTGCCATCTTTGGCGAATTATCGCCAACTTGGCGAAGAAACTACTAATCACCCAAAAGTTCTTTGAGGTAGACAGTTGAAATTTGGTGTATGATTTTCACACCGAATTCGTAGATATTTATTAAATGTCGGAAGAAATTCAATCTATGGAAATCTGTCTGACTGGCTGTCTGACTTTAAATTAACACAATAATTTCAAAACAAAGAAAGTTAAATGGATAAATTAGTACAGGCACTTATCAAATTTGGTATCAAATCTTTTAAGAGTTTGGCCATATGTCGGATTGTGCTTTTGTATACACGTAAACTCTATCATACGTAAATACGCTTGAGGAGAATTTTTTGATAAATATTTGAAAATAAATATTTTTCATTAAAAAAATTGAAAAAAATGTCTATGAAACTAAAATATATCAGCTAAGTGGGAAAAAATTTTAGTTGGAAAAAAGGGCCTTATTTCAGCTAAAAAGAGTTATGAAGAAATAATCCAGTTTAAAGATATTTCAGATGATTTGCTTAAAGTTTTGTAAATAAGAGATGCAAATAAAAAATAAGTTGTATTTCTAACTATTCTTTAAGTATTTGGGTTCAACTGATAAATAGCTGAAAATTTTCAATTTTTTTTATCATTTTAAAGCATTAAACAAAAAATATATACATTAGATTTTCATTTATGAGGTTTTTCTCTAGAAAATTCTATAAAATTTAAGAATTTGAGAAAATTACAAAATTAAAATTAGAATAAAATAAAACGTAAGCAAATGCAGATATTAAAAATCAATGTAATTTCCTCAAAAAAATAGATTTAGAATCAAAATTCGAATGGTTTTTAAAGAAAACTATTCTGATATTAAGAATATTAAATAAAAAAAATACATAATTGCACAAAAAAATCAACTTTTTAACCTACTTTAACTAAATAAAATTTGTTATATAGTAACTATCAAAATCTTGTTTTAATTTGTAAGGAAAAATATTTAAAAATACATATTCTATTTTCTATTATTTGTATATTAACTGCATGCAAAGAGTTAATTACCTAAAGATCGCCAAAAATCGCACAATAGATTCCTTTTTTTAAAAAAGTTATCTAAAAAATATTCTTCATTGTTATTTATTCTCCTGAATTGTCAATGAATACTTGAATTCAGAAGATAAATCGTAGGAAAACAGTTTTCTCATGTAATTAGTCTCACCACAATCATGGGCAAAATAAGCAGCTTATTACTCAGTTGAGTTTAATTAGTTCAATGTCAGGAAGATTACTTATAAGGAAATGTAAATGCCAGATTCAAAAGAAGAAGAAATAACTTTCGATTTAAAAGCTTTCTGCCATGTACTTAAATCTTTCATAAACATATGAATATTTCTGGACAACGCCCCATTATCTCCATTAATGGAAAGGCTACAAAATAAACAAAGTATAATGTAAAAGAGTTTAACAGATTTTTTTTTACAGATTATGAAATGCTAATTCAGTTTAAACTCATAAAAAATTTTGTTTACAATTTCTTCTATGGAAAGTTGTTGTTGTTTTTTAATTTAATTTCTGAAATGCTATTAGAATATCTAAAAATCCGTTTATGTTCTAGAAGATTTTTTCCTAACCTATTTGAACAACTTATTGATAAAGAATAGCAGTTTTAGCCGAAAACACATACACTGAATTTAGCATTTTTACTGAATCTATCGTGTGGCCAGTTTTTTGGCATTTAATTTTTGACATGCGTTCAGATAATCTAAAAATTCACTTAATTCTAGACTAGTTTTCCCAATCTATTTGAACAACTGATTACTGCAGAATAACAATTTTAGCCATAACATCACATATATTGAAAATTTTAATTTTTACTAAATCTATCATGTGTTCTTTGACCAATTTTTTTTTCATTTATTTCCTCACGTGGGGTTAGAATGTCTAAAAATCCACTTATGTAAATTTTTACATAAATTTCATATTAATCTGCAAATTTGGTGATAAGACAGTACGCCAAATTTCCTCCATCCAGCTCAAAGCTTTTTGAGTTATCTTTCTATAAACAGAACGACAAACGGACATTTTTCAAAATGTATTTTTCGTACTAGAGAATGTCCAAAACGTAGAAGTTTGTCAAAACCACCAATTCTTTAATAATTTTTATACTTTCTCTTTATTTTATATACGAGAAAGTAAGAAGAAAGTATTGTAATTATCAGGAAAATCCTCCTACATATTTTGATGACTCAGCATACTTTCAAAATTCCTTGAGTTTGAAGAGCTCATTTTTATAAATATATTTATCTCTTTATCCATAGCTAAAAACTGCATTAAACTAAAGAGAATGAATTTAGCATGTTATCGTTTCATCAAATATTTACATCCTTGTCAAACTTTTTGACTAAAGCCGTCAACGAGAAATTTACATGTTCGTTTGCATGCCAGCGCTTTGACTCAAAAACAAAAGAAATTAGAAATAGAGAATTTTGTATGCAGATTTATCATTAAAATTATAAAGGCGAACTAAGATGAAATCTATAAGAGGGATACTATTTAGTTCTTGGCCTGTTTACTTGTGTTTGAATTTAATAATTCAAAAATTCAAAGATTTAGATGAATAAAATTTGCGATACAACCTTCAAATGATAGTTGCATATCGCATCTAATTTAGATCTAATTCGTCGAAAGGTAAATGCTCAGAATTCCCACACAATTTTCAATTTCTCGTTTACAAAGTAGAAAAAAAGAAAATACTGAAATCTTCAAAATTTGATCTCGAGATTTTGTCGAATCTCAACTGTCCGAAAATAAAACCTTTTTGTATTTATCTCTGGAAGTAATCACGATTATTCAAATTACTTCGATTAAATAAATGAAATTTGCTATATTGCTCTTACATGAAGTTTATACAATTCTCAGAAAATTTGATGGAAATCCATTCAGAAGATATCTGTCTGGCTGACTGTTTGTATACAGTTGAACTCGATAAATACAAATACAAAACGATTGATACATGAATGAAATTAATTGCACAAATTCCGCATCTGAAATGTTGATTCTTATTAAATTTTCTTATTCATATCAATGAACCAAATCAGTGAAAGCTTTGACCGTCTAATTTTTTTAATGAATGTCTGCGCAATAACACAATACACAATAATCTAAATATATAAAATTTGGTATATTATCTTATTGAAACAATTATCACTCTGTGTCAAAAGTTGGTTTCAATGTATCTTATTTGGCTAGATAGCCAAGGGTGGGTCAGTGCCTTCCTATGAATTCTGTTCCAAAGCATTCTATTTTATATATTTGTGCAAAATTTATAAATTATCTTTGACATTTTGTGTATACATAGCTTGACAATACAACAAAGAAATACTTCATTTTCTAGAGCAATGGAGAAACGTTTGAAGATGCGAAAGTTTTTAATAAATGTACTGAATTTAAAATAAAGAAAAATGTTTTATAATTTAGAAGATATAATAAAAGACCAATTTTTGTTTTTCAGTTCATACTATTAGTTCAAATTCTCCTTATATATATCTTGTTCAAATTTTCAATCGTTCATAAAATACTTTTTATTCATCCACTCCAGTTCAAGTGAATTTTTTTTAACTTTGTAGTGGATGATACTTCGTGTTAATATAGTTTTTTTCAAACCACAACTCGTTAATTAATTAAATTTTAATACTTTAAATAGAGTTTTAGCAGTTTGTAATGGAAATTGAAACCAACAGGCAGTAGCTCAATCAGTGAAATACAAGGATTTCAGTATTTTTCACGTAAAGGTGGAGAATGCGAATTCAATTCTTATGAAAATCAATAATTTTTTGATAAATTGTTTATATTAATTGTAATTATTTATTAAAAAGTAAATAAAATAAAAAATTTCTCAGTTGGCCTAAGCAGGAATTTATTTTTAAAAAAAGTATGTTACTTCTTTAAATTTAAAATAACATTAAAAGAAATCCGAAAAGACATAATAGTATTTTTTTTTCTTAACTTGAATTAACATGTTGTTTCACAAAAATTAGATATTTTTTCTTGCTATATCACGCCATTTCATATAAACCATCACTCCCATATATGAGATTCCCACTTACTAATCAAAGTATTTCCATATAAATTAGTTCGATCTTATGATTATAATAATATGGATATTTTTCGATCTCCTTCAATGAAGCAAAAACGCATTGTCTTTTAGCTCCCTTAATAAAATATTCATATAAAAAGAAATATAAAAGACGTTTTTTTTAAATCAATTCCTACTTAGGTAGTTAAGAAAATTTTTATTTTATCCACTTTTTACTAAATGCTTACAAATGTTGTTGTCCTCGTGTTCCGCTTTACAACAGAAGGAGGGGTGAGGTAGTTTCTTTGGGTATGACCCTTGAGCACCCGAGGGCAGAAGTCTGACTTCTAGCTCACATATGACACAAAACCTTTTTACGGTGTATACAATCATGCATTTCATTCATTCATCCACAGATTGTAATTTAGATCTGAAACAGAGAACGATCACCTCTGACACAGTACCCCCAGTGGTATTACTCTCTACGTGGAGAACTTAGCGACCACGACAGATTTAACTTTCCGCAAACACGGAGAATCTTCGGCTGGTAGGTTTGAACTCGCACCTCAAGGGATGCGAATCCAACACCCAACCAACCAGGATATCCAGGTCTAGCAATTACAGTTACTATAAATAATTGATCAAAATATTATACTAACATTGAATTTTCAACGTCAAACGAGGATTCAAAGTCAATTGTGGCAAAGGAAATTCGAAAGTGCTTCAAAATGAATCGGAAAAATCGATTGATTTACAATATTTAATTTTAAAGGTATCAAACATTATGAAAATAAATAGAATAATTTGAAATAATCGGCCGAAAACATGTTAAGCCTAACCTCATTAGTGTGGAGAAAAAACAAACATAATTCGTTATTTAATTGGTGGTAGGGAAATGAAGATTTATGGCGAGAAAACTTTTTTGCTAATAAACTAAAAAATAATGAATTAATATTTGAAAAAACTGTATTAACCTTACATGTCACCCACTACAAGTACTAAAAAATTTACTTGAACTTGATAGGATGAATAAAAAGTAAATTGAAAAATAAATGAAAAATAAAAATAATAAATACTTGATAAGATTTACTTAATTGTTCTTCAAACTCATCAAAATTACAATTCTTATCCCTTTATTTATTGAGTTAAAGAATTAACACAAAAGTATAGTTCCTAATGATTTATTAAAAAATGAAATAAAATTCCGTATTCTATAGATGCACTCATCTTAGAGTTTTCAGCACTTTAACAGTATAATCTCTAGAATATGACTTACAGTTTGATGTTACTCGAAATACTGGATACTTTAATGCCGGGTGGACACATTTAAGACTATTCAAAATGCATTGCAGTTAAATTGAACTCGCTATATTCACGTCTAGTTTAGTCACGAAGATACAATTGAGAATCTACTCAGTTCTCTCAGTTCTACAGAGTTCTCCAAATTTCCAAGTTATATTGCCTGTGCTTGATATACAGCTGTATATTAGACATTTATCAGGCCTACATGAGACTTAGCTACTATAGAACTAAGTCTGTAGTCTTTGAATATCCAATTTTGAAGCCGCGATTTTACCACAAAGCGATTGCGACAAGTATTTCAGAGCATTCCCATTTAATATATAAAATAGAAAATAAAGGAATGCAATTAAAATCCCTTTTTCGTTGCTACATTAATTTAGAGTTAGTGTAATAACTTTTTCAGCGTCTATTAGAAAAATATCTGACTTTAGTTTAGTTACAAGAAGCCAAACGATTTTCCTTTTATTCAACTAAAATGAAAAATATCCTCTCAACTTGAAAAATAGTTTATTCTATTCTATTTCGCATTAATTATAAACACTCACTGCACAATTCTCGTAGAGGTATCTATCTATTGATAATTCTACATTATTTTTATATAACATCAATCAAAAGTTACTTAATGTTCTTTAACAAAGAAAGATTCAATGTTAATTTTCCTTCTAAATGTTGTTACGTTTTTAGCGTAGCGCGTTTGGATTGAATGGATTTTATTTGAGAACAGCACAAACAAATTTATTTACAGCTATTTACAGATGTTTACAGGATGACTTGATAAAGTAAAACTGCAGATAAACACAATCCAGCAGGCAACAGTCACTTACAGCGTAAATGCAAGCCTTACGCATAATAAACACAGACTGCAAAACAGCTATCGTATAGCACAACAAACAGTAAATCACAGCGATCTCAATAACACAGCGTTAGCAGCAAACGCAAACACAGCTCACTAATGACAAACGAGGAAAGCAATCCACTAGTCCAGCGAGACACTTCTCTTCCGAGAGGAGAAAAACTCTCAACTAACTGTCTGCCAGGTTACGGCAACCCGTCCCTTATATAGCCGACTGAGCGCGCGCCCAAAGGCACGTAAAGCAACGCGTCGCTTCATGAAGGATCCAGCGACTATCAAACTATTCCTTTCGCCAAACCAACCTGGCTGGCGCAAAGGTCTTTGGCAGTGGTCGCCAACGCCTTCTCCTTCGGCCTGCTTTTACGGCGTTCCCTCTTGTAACAATATCAATTCCATAATTATTACACTTGCTTTATTTGTTACTTCACCTATCAACGGCTCTATTTTACTTTTAAATTTAGCGACATGAATTTCTTCTTAACGATATAGTTTCAGTTACATTTTATTCACATTAATTCAAAAACAAAATTATCCTTCTAATTAATACCGTGTGATCACCGATAACAGAATGAAAAAATTTCCAGACAGCGGTTTTATGTTAATTAAAATGAATTCAGTTCAAAAACATTCGGATTTCCTCAATATATTTTCTTTTTATAGTGTCTTTATAAAACAGATATTAAGAAAATCAATTGGAAACTACGCTGTGGTGATGAATTTTTATGAAATTTGAGCTAATTAAAGCAAAGAGATAAAATTATTAAGTAATTGGAAGTCGATTCATTAAAAAAATCAGTCAAATTAATAACGCAGCAAATGAGAGAGCATATTTATTTTATTTCTTATTGAAGAATAAATATAAAAAATCAAATTATTAGACAAAATATGAGTAGATAGATTTTTTTTAAAAAAAATCGATTTGGTAAAAGGAAATTAAAAAAATGAATAATCAATTCGAAATCAATGAGCTAAATAAAGTAAGCAATTAATAAAGATGAAGATTTAATAAACAAATGACTTTTTTCACTCAAAAAAATCATTTTATTTATTAGAGGAACAAAAAAATTGAATGATTAATCAATAAAAAGGGAGAAGATAGAATAAACAGTTAAGTCACACTATGGTTTTTACCTTCAAAAGGTGTTATTGCAGTGAAACATATTTTACAGTTTCAATAATAACCAAAGGTCAAAAAAATCGTTTGTCGAATCGATTATTGTTTTCAGAAATTTTAGGCAATTCGATTTTTCTTTTTCATACATTTTAATCAACTGAATATACAGTATTATTGTTAGTTTATTCTTTCAAAAAACATTGTTACTATTTATTTATTATTTTAAAAGAAATTAGTTGTTTTGTCTTTGTTTTGATAGTGATTTATTTTTAATAATCGTATATTTTAAGATTAATAATATGAAATTATCCAATTTTAGCAGTGAACTTTTTCATATCTTGAACTTGCAAATTTTACCTCTTAAATAAAATAATTTACTAAATTTTTATCATTGAATCTATTTCCATTAAAATTTAATATAACTGTCGTTCTTTTTTATGGTTTCTTCATGCAATGATAGTTCTTTTTGAACTTCATAAACAATGTAAAATCAATTTTGTTTTCTACTTTGGAAACTAAATAGATTTTGGGATTCCTATGAATTTTAGATTCAAAGCTTTATAACAGAGTCAGTTTAGGTTCAATATAAGTGCAACTTTTGATTAATGTATTAGGGTTATAGAAAGTTTTCCACGAATAGGATTAACAGGACCAAGAAAAATGTATTAAAAAGGCAGATGTTAAAATTTCTTCATCAAAACATTAACTATAATTCTAATAATATAAAGTATTATTACTTACATCATTTAAAGCCTTTTTATAGCTAGAATTGAATATATTTTTCCAAATATAAATTAACTATGGGGCTACAATTGGAATGGACGCCCTGAATTTTCTACACTTTATTATTTTTTGATATATCTAAAAACTAAATTTTTGAAAAATTTATACATTTTTAGTTATGATATGTATTTATAAAGGTTTTGATTCTTCAAACCAGTCAAAAAGCCAAATGTTAAAATGATCTATAAATTCGTTATGAAAAATTTTTTATTCATGTATGCGTAAATGTGGTTACAATTCAAAATTTTGTAAATTGAAATTATACAAAAGCAAAAAGTCGATAAATCTAATATCTTAATATTGTTTTAGTATTTAATATTAGATATTCATCAGAAGTTAACAATTTCATAATCATCATTTCATCGAATAAACTTTAGATTTGATATTTTTTAATAATTTAAATTAATAAAATAAAATATTTTTTAAAAAAATTAGAACAAATCGATGTTCTGTAAAATATAAAAAAGAAAAATTCAAATATTTTCAATAATAGAACAGAATTTGGAAAATATTTAGAGCTTTAAAATGAAACTTTTCTCTAAAATAAACGTTAAAATTTTCTTTAAAAGTAAATTTAACTCAAATAATTATATGATTTTTAAAGTAAAATAAAACAAGAGCATAAACACACTTTTGCAAAAAAAGAAAACGTAATATTTTCAAAAATTGAACTGAATTTTCAAAGAATTTAGGATTTTAGAGTAAAAGTTTATACACAAAATATATTCTATTTTATTTCGGGAGAAAACTTAAGACAAAAAAGTAAAATAATTCTGAAAACAAAACAAAATAATCTTCAATAAAATATGAACAAAAATTAAGATCTAGAAATCAGGGAAAGAAAATTATAATGTTTTTAATAATCGAATAGAAATTTCAAGGGATTTAGTTTTCTCAAAAGGAAATTTCATCGGGAAAAAAGAAAAAAAGGAATATTTCTTTACTTTACTTAACGAATTCTTTAACTTAACGAAACTTGGTGTTATTTCTTTAACTTAACGAAAACATGGTGTTATTTCAAAGCCATAAAAAACTTTTCTTATTTTGACAGCGGAAAAAAATCTTTTAATCGTTTGCAGATCTGCTTAAAATCGTCTGAGGTTTCCTTCAATTTTCTTTTTTTTTCCTGAGACTTGTTAGGTTTACGGTTACATCGTTGTAAACAAGAACATTTTTTTAAAAGTTAAAATTCTTAACTCGAAAATTGAACCTGAAGAACAAGTTTAAACTACTGAGTTCTAGATTGAGTCCTAATTAGTACCTTCATGCTCATTAAATTGTTTCTCCGAAAGATAAATTTGAGGATTAGCTTTGAAAAAATTTCAGATGCAGGAGATTACTGTATTGTTGAAATAAAGTAAAAATACATTCGTTAATTAATACCAAAATTCATGAACTTTTTATAAGAAGTAAAAGGATTTTTTGTTAAAAATTTTCGATGCTGATGTTTTATTTAATTACAAAGATTTTTTTATTTATTTATTTAAAAAAAACTATTTCTAAATCAGATATTACTACCGCTCTTGAAATAAAACATTTCAGTGGAAAGAAGTTTAAAATTTTTAAGATATATTTATATCTCATTTAAATATCACATTTAATATCATATTTAATTTTTTTTGCTACCAGTTTGTTTAGCATGAATATTATTTTTATATATAAAAAAGCCAAATTCGGAGACCAGGTTTAGTTAATTGTGTTGGCTTTTTAATCAATCTACTTTTAATTAATTAGATCTTATTATAACAAAAGAAATTTTTATTTTGTGATATTCATCTCAAGTGATCAAATGACTTTTTTCCAATAAACTTAAAAATAAAATTTATGCATCCAAAATTTATCTCCAATATCTTTCTCAAATTTTAGAAGTAATAATTCTTCTTAATTTAAATCAACAACTATCAAAATACTTTCATTGCTTAATTTTTTATTAATTATTTTTCAGATAAGTTGAAGGATTTTTTTTCGCTGACTAGTAAATGAAGAAATAAAATGGCATGTTGTTAAATCAGAAACTTAAAATCATTTCTTCAATGCAAATTAAAATCAAGAAAATAATCGTCTGCTTTTTAAATACATTTAAGAAGTCGATAATAGTTTATAATTATTTCTGATTTAAATATTTGTAGCGAATTTCCTTTTTAAAATATAATTTAAGAATTTATCGCTTGATTTTTCAGTATTTAGAAATATATCAGCTGCTTTATTTCTATACTTGTAAACGAAAGCATCATAGTAAAAAGATTAAAATGAAATCTGTTAAGCATATTTCAATGTATTAAGCCAGAACATCATTTCTTGAACGGACAGGCATCACGTGCTCGTTCAAGTTAAATTATATTTTTATTCATTTTAATCGTTTCATTGAATTCATTTTTATTCATTTCTATTCATTTTAATCATTCATTTTTTCATTTTTATTCATTTTAATCGTTTCACTTTAGAACTACAAACGATCCAAAAAACTTTGTCTCGCATTAATTGTTTTAAAAAATATCACACTTCCTGTTTATTTCATTTCATATAATCAACGTGTCCAAAAGGACATTTTTCTAGGTTTTATTTCCTGTGGTCATCAACTTATTTTTTTAATCAGAGATTTTGTGAATGCAATGGCAACACAATATTAAAAGCTGATTTTTGGGGATGCTCATGCAGATAATAAAATTTTTATATTTCGCCTACGGATTTTTGTTAACTCTAAAAACCTCATCCCAAAACAACATCATGTTCTATTATAATAATAACTAAATTAGAATTCTTTTATGTTTTGAAACGAAATCTTTACAAATGTAAAAAATACGCTTATTTACTCTTTCTTTGAGGTGTTAAATAAGCGGGGGGTGGGGGATATAATTTTTTAAAACATATAAACAATTTAATTTTATAACATATTAAGTTTATAATTTTTTTAAAAACATATAAACAATTTAATTTTATAACATATTTTAAATTCTTTGAACATTATTATCATGTGATGATGTTGTTTTGATTAGGAGGATTTAGTGTCTCTAATATTTACGGACAAAAAAGTAAAGATTATGGGCCGCCGGAAATGATAAGTTGACGAATTTTTTTTACCTCCTTTTACAATATTGCTTTATTATTATGCATTCTTCTGTGCGTTTTTAAAATGCTGACTTGTTTTAACCAGTATTGCTTTATTATTACGTATGCTTGTTCACCACAGATGCGAATTTAAAAGGTTGAATAAGAACTTTGACATCATAGCTGTTATTTCATTTCAAAATCGGTCATGCACCAAAAATTTGTTTGCCGGTTAGAAAAAATTGAAAATGAACTTTTTTTAAATAATCTCTCTCTCTCTCTCTCTCTCTCTCTATATATATATATATATATATATATATAGAGAGAGAGAGAGAGAGAGAGAGAGAGAGAAGTCTCGTGATTGTTTCAAACCGGTTTAAACGAATTAATGACTTAAATTAATTAAGACAAATAATGACTTAAAATTTGTATTGTTCTGGCATGATAACTTGTAATTTGCGATCGTAGATTACATTTTGTTATCATTTCCTTGTTTATTTAATTAATTTCTTGAAATTAAAAAAATTACTTTTCCAGAGAATCTTTAAAAATTGGAATTAATATTTCTATATTCGGCATTCTTTTTCCCATTAACTGTTCCACTTTTTTTATGTGAATATTTAAACTTTTCTCCTTTATTTAAAACAAGAACGATATACTTATCCTCTTTGATTGATTTTTAATTCATTTTTTTTTCGTATGAATTAAAATATTTTTTTATCTGAACGAGCTATGTCTCAAAGAAAGTTTTGTTTGTTCATTTGTCACTTTGCAAGATTAGAAAAATATGAATCAAAAAAGTTTTAAAAACGTTTGTTTTCTTACCATTCAGCAACAGATCGAAAGTTTGGATTGTATGTATATTTCATTGTGCTGAATGTCGGAAAAAAATTCTTGTTGAGTTCATTGTTAGAGAAAAATGAACTGAATTAATGCAGTTTCAATTATTATCATGTGAAAATATTATATTGTTTTGGTTAAGGGGTTTTGTGGTGTATCCAAAAAAAGTCAGGCAAGAAGTATTCGTTTTTTCATTGGTAAAAAGCGAGTCACCTAACCCATATCATTTGAGGTTTGTTTTGCCAGTATTGTTTGAAATATTTAATTACTAGTCGCCTTTGGCGTCCAGTCGGTTCGCCAATATTAACGTTGACTAAAGGGTTAAATCAATTTTTTTATACATATAACTCGGTCTCATAATAAGTTTTTCAGCAAAATATTTTTAAGCTTCAAATTTTGATAATCATAAAATTCACTTATACTATTATGTAGGCCTTAAGCAGTCCTATCTTTGAACTCCGCATCTCTCTCTGATTTTCTATCAGTGCAAGTAAAATTCACTTTTAAATTAAATTGAAAATGACGAAACTTCATTTAATTTATAGACCTCTTTACTCAATCTAAGCATGTCTTTAAATAAAACTAAGAACTTAAAGCAGAATAGTCCCACATTGAAGTTTTATGTTCAGTACAGAAATTGGAACATTTTTAAAAAAATTTATAATTTATAAGATATCAAGTAATTATTCAGCAAAAATTTCACAGGTTAATTGAAACCTTCAGTCTTTAATTTTAATTTTAGATGTATATAAATGCTCTTAATAATAACATTTTTTTAGGTTTATAAACATATATAAAAAAAATTATGGTTTAAATTCCTTTGGTCTTATAGATTCATATTTGTAAAATATTCTTAATATTTCAAATTCTACATAAATAAATAAGCATTTCTGTCTTCTTCAAATCTGGCTGATTTATTCAGTTCAGAATATTGTAAGTTTAGAACAATCATCATTTTCATAATCTAGACCAATTATTCTAGAGTAACCTTGATTGGCTTGTTTGAGTTCTTGATAAAGTGATCTAAAATCGCCATTTTTTACCGTAATAGTTATATTGAAATTTTCATAGATCGATCAGCTTTGATGATTGATTTAGTTGATTGCATTTTATTTATGGACTTATTTAATTAAGGACTTTTGTCTCAAGAATTTATTATTATTTAAGGACTTATTGTCTGAAGAATATTTTGTTAAATATGATTCACAGAGCAGATGATGTATGTAAAAATTTAATTCATCAGCATTTTTATCCTCAACCCACTATTTATATATTTCACTTAGACCATTTGTTAAGAGATTTATGTCTCTCCCAAAAACATTAAGAAATTAGTTGTTGGGCTCCGATTACAGAAGATGCCTTGTAGATCTTAAGCCATATTTGCCTTAAATAAAATTGTTTAATTGGATTAGTAATATATGTATAGTAAAATATCATAGAAAACGTGTCCGTCCATTTATTTTCCAAAAATATCATGTTTCATATTTGATTCATTTTATACGGACACGTGCCGAAAATGACATTTTTATATGTTTAATTTGGAATGATAGTTAATTTATTTTTCTCGTGCGAGAACATGATATTGTTTTGGTAGAAAGTTCTGATGTCTCCGAAATATGCGGGTAAAAATAGTTTTATATGTTTTACAAATTTTGCATTGTTAATAATTACGTAGGCTTGTTTGAAAGAAGATGCGTTTTCAAATAGCTAACCTACTTTTACCAGTATAGCTTTAATATTACGTTACTTCGTTGAAAGAAGATGCGTTTTTATTTCGCATGATTCATTAAAATGTGGAGATAAATTACAATCAAGAAGGCGAATTCTTTAATTTGCACAAAATAACTTCTTCACATAAGTAAAAGTTACAATTCAAAACATGTCATATTGTTTTAAAAATAAGAAAAAGAATGCAAAAATATTTTACTATTACTGATTATCAATTGCTTTTTGTTCGCCGTTTCTTTGAAATGACGTCATTTTCAAAGTTCGTTTAAGATTTCTTGCTTTTAAATAATTAATCTCGCTCTCAGAAGATTATCGTTTGGTGCTTTTCTAAAAATTCTTTTTCAGTTTTAACTGTCGCACTTTTGTAATATATTTTTACTTTGTATTTTTATTTACTTTAATTCTTTAATGGAATTGTTAATTTTGATATTGCAAACGATCAAGAAAAATTTACTCTTGCATTTATTGTTTAAAAAATATCACATTCCCTATTTATTTCATTTCATATAATCACGTGATGGAAATTGTATTTTTCTGTTTTATTTTTGGTAGTAATTAATTTTTTTTAAATCAGAACTTCTGAAAATGTGATGGCAACATTTTATTAAAAGCTGAATTTTTATGAAATCCTCGAGAAGATAAAATTTTATTTTTATTTTATGCGAAATAAATTGTTGAAAATAATACGATTAAATTAAATGTTTAAAAATTCATTAAAATTGGAGTTTTAATTTATAGATCAAAACATTAGTATCATTGAAAAGCTAATATTTTTAGCTTTAACTTGATGCAAAAAATCAATTTTGTGCTGTAATATTTTCGGAAGTTATAGCTAAAAAACGTTAAAATTTGGCTTATTTTTAATTAATTAAAATTTTAATTAAAAATTCAAAAAAAGGGCTCCGAGGTGCACATTCCAGGCATCCAAGGTATACATATAACAAATTTGGTAGCTGTAGGTCGAACGGTCTGGCCTGTACATCGCCAACAGACACACACACACACACATTGTGCTTTATTATAAGTAAAGAAAAGATAATGTCAATTGCTTTTTGTTTGGCGTTTCTATGAAATGACGTTATCTTCCAGTTTGTTTATGATTTCTTACACGATTTCTTAATCTCGTGTTCAGAAGATTATCGTTTCTTTTTTTATTCCTTTTTAGTTTTAACTATCGCACTTTTGTAAAACACGACTTATATTTATTCTTTAATGATGTTATAAGAGTATTCTTGCTAATTGTATTTCTCAAAATACTGTAAATATTAGAATATAATTTTAATATCAATCTGCATTATGTTCATTAGATTTTACCACATATACAATAGCTACTAGTAACAGTGAACTTACTGTTTTTTTATCTTAAACTCGGTTGAGCTCCAAAACTTTGTTTATCAGCCAGAAAAATTGAAAATAAAAGTTTTGAAAAATTATCATTAGAGGGAGAGAGAAAGTCTCATGATTGTTTCAAACATTAAACTAATTAATGATTTAAATTAATTAATACAATTAATGACTTTAAAATAATATTGTTCTCAGATGATAACGTGAAATGTATCGTATATTTTCTTTTCTTTTTTTTAATTCTTTTTTTTATTTAAAAACAACTTTCTATAAGTGTTTATAAAAAAAATTACTTTTGTAACATTTATTCGACGTTTTTATGAAATTATAATTTTTAGAATTTTAAGACAAACGGTTTTTATTTTGGTAGACGATATACGGCAATGAATAACGATGAACGATATTATATGTTAAAAAAACGAAATGTAAATAAACAAATTTGGTGAAAGGACTTTAAAGTAGCCTTATTCTAAAAAATAACTTCATTTTCTCAAAAAAAGGTTTAATGCAGTATTGTAAATCTGTTTTTCATCCGAGTAACGTCATTTCGCGGTCATTAAATTAATAATCGTCAGTGATCTTCATCGTCATGAAAAAAAACTGTTTTACGATGCACTCAGATGAAAGAATAATTGGAAAAATGCATTCTCATTTTCACGATTCGTAAATTAGGGCAGCTTTACAGCTATTTGTTATAGTAATACCCTTTTCCGTGAAGTTTGCTACTCCATCTTCTATAAGTAGTCGAATAAAATCTTCTTTATTTCCATCCATAAAACATTCCACGAACTATTTCCCCAGCGCGGAGGAATTGCCGCCGCAACACACACTCCAGCTACAGTATCCAATCGATCGCGCAAGGCTACAAAATGGCTCCGACAACATCCGTAAAGGATCCCCAGAGTTTGTAAGTGAACAAACGAGGAGTAAAAAAAAAAATAGTGCCAACTTATTTACATTGTCCTCCGGTCACTAGAAATGATCTGTGCAATCAGTCACTGTGTGTCCACCTTTGGTCAAAGCGCCCATTACCTGTCCTCTTATTTCCTGAAATACATAGGTGAGCTTTTTTTTTATTTTTATTTTTATTTAAATCGGAATTTTCCAAAGAAAATATTAAATATTTATGCTAGAGCTCCTTGAAAGAAATAAGATATATCCTCGTGTATATTTCTGATTTTATGGATGGTTTTTGGAAATGTTTCGGATTTTATCCTGCATTTTCTAGGGACATTTGTGAGGGGATGGCACAAAGGTCAAACGCCTTCTTTGACCTCTGCAGGGAATTAATTTTCGGGGATCATTTATTTTCCGTGAGAATATTAGTTGCTAATTAGTATTATGTCATTAAATTTTGCATTTGTTATATATTGCTAACCAATACTAATAATTAAATAAATTTTCAATATTTGCAAAAGTGAAAATTATTTACACTCTCATTGTTTTGATTAAAGAGCTGTGCAAAAAAATTATGTTTTTGTTTACATTTGGTTTTATTTTTATGTTTTTTAATTATTATCATTTTTTTTTCTTAGTTTATCCTCTCATGGAAATTTGCTGTCATTCCAAAATTAGAGAAATAATTGTTGCAATATTGAAAAAAAATCTACAACTGTAAACATTGTACAGATCCTCAGATTTTATTTCATTAGAAGGCATTAAAAATAATTTCAGAAACAACATGGTTTGGATATTATTTTATGAGCTTTTATATGCTTTTATATGCCTAGTCATATCTAAAATTGAAAAATATTAGAAAAAAATTCTGATTTTAAAAAATTCATTAATTATATTATTTTGTTTTATTAAACATTTAAGTAAAAAATATTTTTTTCTTTTCATTTAATTAACTAGTTCTATTAATTAAATGACTTTATTAATACAATTAATCTCAAAGACATAGGTATTAATTATGAATCATCACTAGCATAATATCAAAACAATTATGTTTCTTTTACTTTTATATAAAACATTAATTAATCTTTCATAAGAATAAGAGTTAATCATTCCATTATTTAATTAAAATTATTAAGTTATGCTTAAGTAAAATCGACATTATCTCATAAAAACTTCAATTCCCCTATATAAAAACCTGATAATTTTTTTTATTATTTTTATATAATGGTCAATATTTGTCAACAAAAGTCATGAAATTTTTACTTCTTCTTTAATTTTAATAAATCATTTAGCATTTGAATCGATAAAATGAAACGTGGGAAATATGCAGCTCCAAACTTTGTATTGCCTTAATTTTTTTAATAGTATCTGTCAAAATTTATCAATGGAAGGAATTGATTAATTATTGTGCCCTTGTCATCCGCTAACATATATCCATAAGCAAAATAATATGCCTAAATGCAATCATTGTTATTAACTCAAATTTCTTTATTTATTACCTAGTTTTATGAAATATTCCAAAAAAATTAGTGTATTATTCAATAAATAGTTTAAAATCCCCAAGCATTTTTACCACAATTCACTGGGTCATATAATTTTTATGTGTACTGGTTTTCTTTCATATAT
>JAOUZG010046976.1:1163793-1195761 GCA_026289955.1 Argiope argentata
ATATATATATATATATATATATATATATATATATATATATATATATATATAAAATTTAAACAAAATTTCCATAATTGTGAAAAAGTCAGAATCACTGGAATCATCTCAAACTTACGTAATACACAAGAAATGCAACTTTTCCCATTTAATTTTAGAATTGTGCATAGGAAGAAAAAGTACGCAGCTCACAACAAAAGACAACGTGCATTTAAATCTTAATGGCGAGTGTAAATATCTTAGTCATATGATTATGTGAAGTGATTCAGTTTAATTTTTCTTTTATGTAACAGATATTTCCTATGTAGATTACCTAGATGAAATTTTGGGATTTTATGTACAAAAAAGTTTTTCGATTTTGGCGTAATATCTGTAAATTGTCAAATAAACTTTGGAACATAAAAATAAGCATGTATTGTAAATTTCCTCTTGCTATATTTATGAAATTTTGGGATTTTATGAACTAAGAAGCTTTGCGATCTAGACGTAATATCTGTAAATCACCAAGTAAACTTTAGAACATAAGCATAAACATGAACCGTAAATTGTCCCATACTATCTTAATGAAATCTTGGAATTTTATGTACGAAGAAGCTTTGGGACCTTCGCATAATATCTGTAAATCGCCAAGTAAACTTTGGAACATAAACATAATCATGTATCGTAAATGTTCCCATATTATCTTGATGAAATCTTTGGATTTTATGTACGAAGAAGCTTTGCAATATGGGCTTAATATCTGTAAATCGCCAAGTAAACTTTAGAACGTAAGTACATACATGTACTATAAATTATCCCTTACTATCTTGAAGAAATCATAGGATTTTATATACGAAGAAGCTTTGAGACTTTGACATAATATCTATAAATCGCCAAGTAAACTTTGGAAAGTAAAAGTAAACATCTACCGTAAATTAATCCCTGCTTAATTTTGAAAAAAATATATACTCAGAAGTGCAAAATAATTGTATATAATCGATAATTATTCATGATCTTGGATATTATCTAATGCAAAATTACTGTATCAATCTACAATAACTCACAAGAGCATGGCTTATTTTCATTATATCCCTTATTTAGAGAGCTTATCGCCTTCGTCGACTACTTGGTTTATTAGAAACAGTGGCTGTGTTTTAGTTTTAATTAAATGTTGTGCATTATTTGATGTTAATATCTCCTCCAACAAAGTAAAATAAAATATCATTTATGCCATATTTCGATGGACTAATATAAAAAGTACAAGTAATTTTTTTGCAAATTAATACAGAAATATTGCAATACAATTGATAATATCAATTAAAATTGAACATATATCATAAAAATGTAAAAATCTTATCTTTATTTTGTATCTTGACACCTTTCATAGCTTACAAAATTTATGTGCATAATAAAAGTGTACTTAAAAAAGTTTGTACGATTTTTATATTATAAAGAAAATATTTTATGCTTGGGAAGTACAGAATATTAATACAGCAAAATATTAATACACATTTAAACTTTTCTTTATTAGTAGTACTGTTATAAATTGAGCACAAATACACACCGAAAACAAACAGAAATTTTTATTAATTTACGTCAATAATAAAATAAAATCATTATATTACTAATTTGATGGAACAATTAAAATGATTTAAAGTTCTTTACAATAATAAAACTTGCATCTAAAAATTATGTAAACAAATATTCTTTTAAGTTATAAATTTTAAATAAAGCACAGCTAAATTGATATAGAATACTTTTTAAGTATTGAGATAGTACACAAACAGTTTTTATTTCATATCTCCAGATTACGTGGATATAAAAGCTAACTTTTTTTCGGTTCTTAATTTAGATTCTTTTAAGAAATTTAATTTAAAAACATTAAGATCAATACATTGAACGTATATTTGTGTGAATTAATTAGAACTATAATAATCATAGAAACCAAATCAAACGATATCTTGCGCAGCACGAACAAGCAAATAAAACCATTCGTTTTTATTATTAAGAGTAATTAGTGGTGATTAAATTAAAACATTTGTTTAAACATCTTATTTCAATTAGAAAGTAAAATTCAGTTTACTTAATCTTTTGATAATATCAATAAAACTGCTTGATAGGCTGTTTCTGTAATAATACATTATAATATAAAAATTACAATACATTTTTATAAAATTTAAATTAGAATTATAAAATAAATTATTATGAAAATTAAAAGATGTAAAAAATTTATATGAAAATTATTTTTATTAGTGCAATGATAAAAATATACTCATAAAAATAGATTTTATTAAATTTATTTAATAATTTGTCAGATCATTTTGTAGTTTTACCACAAAAATTTCCATAAAAACAAACTAATATACACACAAAAATTCAGATAGGCAAAAAAAATTCAAAAGATTGTCTTTTTAAGATATAAAACATTTTTTTTTTAATTTTCCTAACTTTTTAAATATATTTTTTGTGTAATTTCGATCTTTTTTTTTCGTTATTGTACTAAAATTTATTCTTTTGATTCATTATTTCATCAAATATTTAGTTGCTGATTTTCTCCTTTTATTGAAAGCTAATTGAAACTACCCGGAGTAGTCTCCCAAGAACTTTCTTTCATACTCTGTAATAGATGCATTATTTCCCTTCCACTACGTAGGATTGTAGACTTAAGATAAAGACGTGAACACTATGCATAATATTGTCGGTACTTTTCTGTTAGCCGGGAGAAAGTGGAAAATCTCCAAAGAAATTTGGTGGAATTCTACATAATTTGGCGATTTTCCACTTTAAAATCTCTGTAAGAAATTTTGCGGAATTATTCATTATTTGGCGATTTTTTACTTTAAAATCTCTGTAAGAAATTTGGCGGAATTCTACATTATTTGGCGATTTTTCACTTCCACGAAACGAAAAAGTACCGTATCGGCGAACAATAGTTACGAAGTATTGATCTTTGGTGTGAAATTGGCATTTTTATTGAACCTGTCATGTGATCACGATTTTTCTTGAGACTGATCCCTGACGTTTAACAATAGATATCCAAAAATCGAATTTCTGTTTTAGAAGCTTTATTTCCGACTAACTGAAATTAAAATTTGACATAACAACTTCAACTGTTATCACAAACTCATGTACTAAATTACATGCATTTAAGTCATTGCGGATTTAAATTTTCACTGTTACGTGCTTTGTGAAAAAAACATAGCTGCATTCTTATGAAATAACCCCCTCAATGAATTTAGTATCAAATTTGACAGTCATTTACATTGTGAAACAAATTTTATCTGTTCAGCTTTCTTCGATTCTTAGATATTAAATTAACTTATATTCGAACATTTGGAACAGTTAATCAGAGTAAATTTATCTGAAAATTTTATAGAAATATTCAAAGTTGTGGCAATGGCCATTTGCCAAATTTCGTCAGTCTGACTCAAAGCGTTTTTGAATTAACATTGTCCCAAACTGAAAGGAAAAATACTACGACTGTTTTTATGTTCTTACAGCCGTTATGTTCTTACAGCCGTTAATCTACATGCTTAAATGGAAACATTTAAAGCATGTAGATTCATTGAAATCTCATTTTCGAATTTTTTTGACGATCACAGTACTTTTTTTATATTTAATGAAAGGATTCTAAAAAATGTATGTTTCATTAACTGAATGGTTATGTATCAGGAATGAGAAAGAGAACTTAAGTATCGGAAAAAATCATACTAACAGAATATAGAATACCTATGTGGCTACGTTTTTGATGGTACTATGACGTTAGGAGATTCCATTTCTATATCGAAGTGCATATACATAATAAACAGAACAGGTGTATGGTAAATATCATAATATAAATATTTTAACAGACATTTAGCAAACGATCATCTTAATTAAAATATTATCAAAAGTTAAAAGCAAACAATTTTTATTTTAATTAATGAATTATTAAAAGTTAGAAGCAAACGATTTTTATTTTAATTAATGCATTATTAAAATTTAAAAGCAAACTATTTTTATTTTAATTAAGGCTTTATTCAAAGATAACAGCAAACGTTTTTTTATTTTAATTAATGCATTATTAAAATTTAAAAGCAAACTATTTTTATTTTAATTAATGCTTTATTAAAAGATAACAGCAAACGATTTTTTTTGATAAACATGTTTTGTTAATTGTATTTCGTTTAATTTATGTATATGCTGTTTTAGTGAAAAGAATAAACAAGTCTATGGAATTAATTCTAAAACGCGTGGAGTATCAGTTCAATTTTAAGAATTTAAGATGATCTGCAAGCTATAGTTTGAAACTTAAGAAAACGGATATTTTTTTAGAAAGCATGCAAAAACAGGAGTAAGGTTATTAAAGTAGCAGACATTTAATGCCTATCACAAGTTTATATTTAAAAAATTATATTGAGAAAATCATTAACATCGTTTTGAAGAAAATAATTTTCCGTTGCATGTTCTAAAACATTCAGAGCTTCATGGGAACTATAAAAAGAGGAGGCATACAGATGAGAGTTAGTGAGTAGTAGAAGTCCAGTCAAAAAGGAATAGTTGAGTGAATTCTCTGTTTGTGGTGTTTATCTCCAACGTGTTCCCATTGAGTGCTTTATGTTATTGAAATGTTTAATAGCGATTTTCTGTTTGTTGATTTCTTTAAGGGCTGTTTTGTGTACGCTCCGACTGTGATTTGTTTTTCGTATGAAATAAAGCATCATTATTTGCTGAATCTTTTGGTTATTCCACTATACACTTATCGAATAGAACTTCCATAACAATATCAAAATCAGAAATCTTAATGCTGGGAAAATGAAGCTTGTTTTCATGTTTTTCACCTTACAAACTAAATAAACAGGGCACCTTTGATCATCATCGCGATGTTTGAAGAGCGATTTGGAGCATTATTAATTCGAAATTCCACATAAGATCGCCATATTTGCGAAAATAGAATCAATCGGAATCACCTGAAAAATATTTTCTCACGATACCAAATTTAATTAGATTCAAATGAAAATAAATTTATCCGTAAATATAAATATTTCCCCATCAGCCTTTAGTTTAGCTCATTAATTTACTATTACTATCCAATTAGTTCATTTAATTAATAAGTTATTTAATTGATAAGGTAAACAGAGGCTCAAATAACTCTGTTAAACATGCCGGCTCACTAAAAACTCATATCCATCAAAACACAAAGAGAACTAATTGGCTTAATATAAGAGCCAAGCACTCAGGAGAGAGGGTTTTACATTATAAGTTGAAAAGTAAGCTTTTAAACTCATTATTAATATTTAAAACCCTTCCTTTATTTTATAGCACTGAACCATTCCCATCCCCATTTTTCTTGTGGAGTGACTTCCTGTAATTAACGTAATTTCCTGCCACTTAATTTTTTTATTCGACGATATTATTAAGTTTTCATTAAATGTGGAAAATGAAAATTTTGCTTAGAAAGAAATGAGATACAAGATTTAAAAACGCTAATTAACGTTATCTATTCGTTTTTGGAATTAAAAATGTCTAAATTAATGGCAAGTACAAGAAGGCAAGGTAAATCCATTAAGATAAAAAATTATAAATAAATTAAGTGCTATAATTTTTAATGTCAGCGATTTTGGAGTTTTGCTTTTTTTTTTGGAGTTTTTAATTCCTGTAGCATCCTTTTTAAATATTAATCTCGATTTTTAAACAGATTTAAGTTCCTGTATCCAATTATTTGTTATGTATTATTTGAAAGATATAAATACTTACTTGTATACTTTACGTCAATAAGATTTTAATATCTGTCTTCTTAAATGTTTCTTTATCGCACTAAGCAGTTTTATTGTGAATAAATGCTTAATGAAAACAACAAATGACGAGCAATTAGCTTAATATGCAATAAAAATACTTCTAAGTACTTAATATTTTCTTACTTAGATAAGGAGGCTTAACCTTACTTTAAAAAAGCATCTGAGTTTAAATGCCTGTTTTTTTCATGCAGTGCATCTACTAACATTATTTAGCCTTTTTCTTTATTTTCCTATTGCTTTCAATGCTTTTGTTTATTAACAAACAATTAGCACATTGGATTTATTGTATTTGTCAAAACGCTAGAACTGGACATTTTCATGAATTTCTATGCTCAAATAAATGTAAGAGTACTTTATTACATAAAAGCGTGGATTCGTCAATACATTATTATTTATCTATAATGGAAGAACATCATCCGACAATCAGCATCCGATTTATAAAGGGTGTTCCAAAATAAACGCAAGATTTGTATTTGCCGCCATTCGGGCAGTAAATAATTTGCAATCCTTTAAAAAAAACTATTTGATAGTTTACAGTTCGTAAAAATGGAGCGTTATGAGATAGAAGAACATATTTTCAGCATTGAACAATACTTCAAAAGTAATGTAACTCTGGCGGTCATAGTTGGAACATTTGAAATTGTCCCCTTAGATCTTGTGATTTAACACCATCAGTTAAAGATTAAATTCATTTTTTATGTCACTGATGTACATACCTTTATTTTATTTTAAAATATATTTTTTAGCGTGTGAGAGCATGACGTTGTTTTTGTTAGGGGGCTACGAATAAATGAAGGAAATTAATAATCGCAGCTCGAAATCGTGTGGGCAAAGCATAAAGTATAAATGGCAATATTCATCAGCATCTTTTAAACACACATATTTTTACCTGCTTTTACCAGTATTGCATTACTATTATGTATGCTTCTTTGAAAGCAGATGCTTTTTTAAAAGGTATACCTTTTTTTACCAGTACTGCTTTGTTATTACGTACGCTTCTTTTTACAATAAATGCGTTTTTAGAACTTTGACATCATAGTAGTTATTTCATCACAAAATTGATCGAGCTACAAAACTTGTTTACTTGCTAGAAAAAATTAAATGAAAGTTTAAAAAAATTATTATCATATATATGTTACCGTTAAAGTATGAAATCTGTTATTTTATAGAATAACTAGTTATTTCATGAAATAACTGATCGTGTCCGTTAAAGTGTAAAATTCTCTTGCATTTCATGGTTTAACTAGTTATTTCATAGAATAACGATCTGCAACCCTTTAAAGTGTAAAATAATCAATATCATATATCTCGCACGACAAATACATTTACCTTCCAACCATACTGCTTTTATAAACTATTCCAGGCCATTGGGAGATCAAATTAATGTTGGATAAATCTCATTCTGAGGCCTTTGTGGGGTTTACCGTCCGTATCCCAGAGCCTGAAGTTGACAGAGGAAAAGGTGATGCCAAATCTATTTTAGCTATCATCATAAAAATAACCGAAGAAGGATTTTTCCATTTGGGCACAGGAAACGGCCGCAAAAAACAATTATATTCCCGATCCCAGTTCAGTGTCTGCGAACAAAAATTAATTAAGTACCGAATGTAGAAATATCGCTCCGGTCGGTTGCTATAGATCAAAGTTTAGGTACTGGTCAGGAATTTTAAAAATGTTCGTGTACAACCCAGTGTGTCATCAAAAAATGTTTTTGTTTTAGAAATAATGGTCTTTGTAATTCCAAGCGTCATTTTTGTAATCCTTGTTGTAACAAATTATTTTATGGTACGTTTTCATAAATACCATTTATACGCTGCATAAATTAGATAAATTGCTTCTTTTTTCATTTTAATTGTCTATCATTATTTTATTTATAGAATACCTAGTTATTTCATTTTAGATCAATTGTTTATTTTACACTTTAACTATCTCTCATTAGTTAATTTATAGAATACCTAGTCATTTCATTGAATAACTAGTTAAAGTGCCAAATTAATAACATATTACACTCTTTAACGGATACGATTAGTTATTTCATGGAATAACTAGGTATTCTATAAAATAACTGCATTATATAATTTAACGGTAACATATATAGAGAGTGAGAGAAGGGATAGAGATCGATAGAGAAATATTGTGATTATTTCAAGCGATTTTAAACTAGTAAATGACTTAAAATAGTTAAAACGAATAAGGACAAATGATTTATAAAACTGACTTCTATTCATTTAAAAGATATTCCAACTTGATTTTTAAATAAACGATTGCATATTTCAACAATAGTATTTATCTACTTCCAAGTAGCCTACCAATGATTTTTTTAAAAAAAATCTCCTTCTTTCTTTGGCAGCCATCACCGAAGAAGCCCTGAAGAAACGAATTCACCCGCTGGAACCGGAGGATCTGAAGTACCTGGACAACATCAACGACCCAACCATGTCTATCGAGGACAAGCTCCAGAGTCTGCAATCCCTCAACGTCCCCGAAGGACAGAGCTGGTGAGATCTAAAGCTAGAAAACAATAGCTGACATTTCGTGAGATATAAAAACAAATGGTATCCACACATTCACAATGTTAAATTTTTATCTAATTCTCAAGAATAAATTTTATAGACCTTAAAATATCCTTTGAGAGTGATGAATCTCCTTGTCTCAGATCTCCACGAGCTCGAAAACTAGTCTGAGAATCAGCAAATTAACAAATACAAGAGAAGTCATATAACAGACTCTCCGACCCGCCACGAAGGCACATGGATTAACCATCGACACTTAATGACCGGACCACCACAACAGCAAAGTTCGGGAACTGAGGTTGAGTCCTAATGGCCGTCACCGGCCACGGTACAACCCTCCCCGAAGGGAGTACGTCCCGTCATCGTGGAGGAGCCTAAATCCCACATTTATTGTATCCACCGGGTTGGCGAGATCCATCCACCATACAGGAAGCATCTCATCCTCAATAACGAGGTGCCCCCCCCCCCGGGGATCACAAATACAAGAGAAATCTGGTGGTAAAATATAATAACTTTTCATCTATTTATATGTACCTGTAGACGAATGGTATATAGGACGGATAGAACCAAATTCGTAACTTTTGGACTTATTGCCGAGTAACATAGCCACTAGGCAAAAGTAATTACTCGCATCTGGGAGTTGTAATCTGGCTTGTCAGGCTTCCACTACATTCTCTCTCTCTCTCTCTCTCTCTCTCTCTCTCTCTCTCTCTCTCTCTGTGCGTGTGTGTGTGTGCGTGTGTGTGCGTGCGTGCGTGCGTGCGTGTGTGTGGACGTTAAATCTGTCGTGGTCCCAAAGTCTTCCATGTCGAGAGTAATACCTCTTTGCGTACTACATCAGAAGTAATTGTTCCCTGTTCCAGATCTAAATTACGATCTGTGAATGAATGAATGAAATGTATGAATGAAGTATAACCGTAAAAAAGGTTTGTTACGCGTGTGAGCAAGAAGTTCTGACTTCGGGTGCTCAATGGTTCACACTCTCATAAGCTATTGCACCCCTCCTTCCGTTGTGAAGCGGAACACGAGAACAATATCAACAACAGTTGTAATTAATAAACAAAAAGTAACTAAATTATAAAAATTTCTTTGTTGACTTTAGTAAGAATCGACTCTTAAAAAAATTTATCACTTGTTATTGAGTTATTTGAAGTCAAAGATCTCTGCCAACAAGTCCACAACCACCCGCGCATTGAAAGAGGAAATTCAGTGCTGCAGAAAAAGTAAATCAGCCGCATTTATGCAAAATGGCCGTGGAAAATTTCAACAAAAAAGTGCGTATATACTAAGAAAGTCGTGGAGATCATTAGCTTAATGTGTTATTCCATATTTAACGCACTTGAATTTGTGCTTTAAGATTCAATAAAAATATAATAATTTAAAGAAAAAAAGGATTTTGTATTTAACTCAAATCTCGTTAACTTGTTTTTCTATATTTTTCTAACCCTAAACTATTAGCTTCAAATGTTTTTAACAGATATGTTAACACTTTATTGCAAGAATGGTCGAAAATTCAAATATTGCGTTAATCTTTGTACACTCTTTATATCTACCACCTTGTTATGTTTTAAACATTAATTATTTTAGTTGACTAAACTACATTAAACTACTTCGCCTAACTTACTTTCCCCTACTTCTGCACCGACTTTTTAAACTACCCCATTATCTTCCAGATAAATATCTTTACATTCCTCTTCTTATATTTTCTTCTAAGAAGGAGATCAGCACCTTCAATAATACTCCGAATTTTGTTGTTTATTCGAATTTATTCCAACTTGTTCTATTTTCTTCCAGGATGGAAGCGGAACGTACGGCCTTCATTGCCAGAAAGATCCAGGGCATTGTGCAAGCATTCCAATACAGAGCGGAGAAGGCCAAAGAAAAACTAGTACAACCTCCCACGCCCTCCCCTTGTAAGCATTCCATCGTTCACAACTCCTGGCATCGAATAATGAAGGGGTGTTTTTTTTCTTTATGTTTTTATTGGAGGGGGGATAAGTCATAGTCAGATGTTGTCTGATGATCTGGGTGTCATAACATGCCGAGATCCCTAAAAAAGAAAAAAAGGCTTAGTGATTAATGGGATGGAAATGATATATATTATTATTTAGTTATTTATTGAAGTAAGTAAATAAAAAATATTACTTTTTTAAGATGATAAATCTTATAATTCTAAGCTTTAGTGAATAGGTTTGTTCCAGCATTAAATCCGAACGGTTGGCACTATGGCGACGTAATAAAACTTATTCTTTATAAGCCTATTAAGAATCTTATAAGGCAAAATCAGCTCTAAATATGAGTTGAGGAATTCTTTTAATTATAATAAATGAGACGAATAACTTGATGCTTTATTGATATAGTCTGAGCTTGTTCGGTAAGGGTTACAAATTCTGATACTTATATATGGTAAGTTCATGTTCTTGTACATGGTTTGGTGCAAATATCATTGCAAAATTTCTTGGACAAGTATTAGATAGGGTTTAATCTTTTTTGAATAAAGGAATTAATTACACTTTGGAGCCTAATCTAATAGTATATGCTGCACAAATATTGTATGTTCGGTACCTAAACATGATAGAACAATTCTGCTATTCCTATCATTTAAAGAAAGTTATCCTTGTATACCTGACTTAACTGCATATTGTTTACTTTGTCTGATCATTTTTTTTGAAAATTTTAATTTAAAAAAAACCTTTGATAAGGATTATAATTTTGAAACTCGCCAACTAGAGTTACAATCTGATTTCCAAATAGTTCATTCTCTCAATTCCTACAAATTGTCTTAATTAATTTAAGCCTTTAACCAGTTTAAACCGGTTTGAAACAATAACGGGATTACGCTCCTTTCGATATTTAGAAAAACGATGGGGGGGGGGGGTTCCATCTAAGGCTCCTAAAACATTCTTGTATTCTTATTAAGGTGAATTTTTAAGGTTTATTAATAAACATGTTGTTGTTTAAACATTTGGCATGTATCTCAATCGAACACGCTTTAGACATTTTATCTTAGTTTTCACACTATGCTCTCACCATGAATAGATTAAGCTTCCAGTATTGAGCGAATAGCCAGTGGGGTTTATAAACTTGCTAACTGGAATTGGTGAATATCGTGTACTTCTTCTGTATAGCCGACCACCCCGTCACCCCTGAACATAGCAGTATCGACAGGATTTGTTGTGACTGACCGTGGACTGTAGCAATGTCCATCCTTACATTGACCGAATCTGTCCAACTGATATTCTCTTCGGGATGATTTACCGAAAGTGGTCAAATACTGACCACTTCCTCCTCTACAAACTTTCAAACAGTTGGCAAAAAACTGACAATTTTAGACATCACGTCCTTCAGAGTCCTGAGATTACTTGGTACCATCAGAACTGAAATCAAGTCTTTATTTTCAACTTGCAGATATTTTCTATGATCGGAGATTCCTGTGCATTCTTTTAAATAGTGGTAAGCAGTACCGATTCCTCCACAAATGCATTTATTTTCCTGCATTCATCCAAATCTTTGGAAATATGCAGGAAATCTCCCATGTCCTGACATAGTTTGGATTACCAGTGGATGGTATCTTCTTATTTTTATTTCTGGGTTAAGAACAAAATTGTAAGTTACGCTTCTTTTTTTGGACATATACCATCTGTCAAGCCATTGCAGCTTGATTTCTTCTCTCAATTCCCCTTTTAAGACACCATTTCATTTGGGGACAATTATAGCGCCACTCTTTTTCTGTGCCGCCATCTTTGTATATTGATCGTCTCTTCGTTACCAGTATATCGTGTTCTATATTGGACAACATCGGCATTGGTAAGCAAAAGCAAGCAGAGGGCAAAGTTGTCTCTAGAAAAGTATCCTCTCATTTAAAGTTAAAATATAATATAAATACGGTAAAATTCAAACATAATAGAGTTTTTTTGCCGATACCTCACTATTGATTAGTTTGTTAATTTTTGATGAAAAAAATCAATCTTTGATCTATTATAAAAAGTGCATCTTTAGAAACTGCCACTTGTATTATCTTGCTTACACTTTACTCTCTATCCAGCCCCTCCCCTTGAGTCCTCCAGCGACAACGACCCCGGCAGTCCCATCCAGCAATCAAGACCCAGACTGCAGTCGTTGATCGAGGAAGAAAAATCCTCCATCGACAGCTGGAGCCAGACCATCAGCTTCTTCTGCTGCAGCATCAAGAAGAAGCTCCTCCCCACATTTCCCAAAATCATCGACCCTCAAAGTGAGCCTCTGTTTACCTTCTTGAAACTTAGAGTCTTTATAGTGTTATTATCTAGCATGCATTCTCACTAATTAACAGATATTTGAATTGTAATAAATCAAACTTGAACAAACAAGATAGACAGTTTGTAAAACCATAAAATGCTCCTTCTCTTCATAAATAAATAAAAAAATATTTAAATTTTAACAAATAATAACCCAGGTAGCATAGCCTGTAGCATAATATTGTACAATATTGTGCCATATTATATGATATTAAACAATATTCCACTATATTAAACAATATTGAGAATATTGATCAGTATTGTACAATATTTGTGTGCTACTAAGGAAGTAAATTATTATTATCTCTTAACTACCGGAGAAATTATTGTGATAAGTTTATTGATTAAAAACATCTTCTCGGTATAAAGAAAATCAAGGATGTGGTTGAAGGAAGAAAAAATTAAATTAACTTGCTCCATGCACTGAAAAATTCGCAACGTTAGTCTTAAAAGCAAATGATGACATTGAAAGTAATTCTTATTTGATGTTTAAATTATGGATTTATTCGTTCATACACCTCATTATCTTTATTATTTGAGCCACATATAAATTTTTTCTAAACAATATTTTGTCATTGGATCGATAAATTTCGTATGAAGGTATTAGTAAAACGAAAGATTTTTTATATAGGACAGACTGTAGCGTAATATTCTATATCTCTTTATCTCTACAATGATCACGAAAAAATAAAACCTAATATTTGATGACAGGCCATAATTAATTAGTACTTACGTATTATACTGTCTTCGCCAACGATCGCCAACGGTTTAGTAGCTTTTTGGCGACGGGTTTAAATTTGGCTATAAAGATCAACGGATTACACCATTGCCGGATTGTCATAATTGGCGGTTTAGCAACTCATTGGCGATGATTTCAAATTTGGCCATAAAGTTAGACGGTATAATATGTAAGTACTATTAATTAATACATATTTTTATAAATAAGCAAATAACTAGAAAGAAAATATGATTCATTAAGACATTCAGTAAAGCCAAGTGGCTGGACCATCACATAAGTGGTATAAAAGGAAAATTTTAACCACATAATAGTAGAATGTAATGCATTAAACCAACACGAAGTGTTCCATGTCATCTGCTATTGGAACATTAACCAACCTAAACCTCCTTATTTCTCCTCCAGAACAAACGAAATAATGTTTATTTATATTAAAAAAACATATCATCCTCGTACTCGAAACATTCCTAAACGACATTTTACATATAGACTCAAGATTCAAAATATAAGTATTAAATGCGTAAATTCCAAATTCTTTTTCAGATTGCCATTTTTTTTAGAGTTTACTATTCGCCCAATAATTGTTTAAGTCATACAAATATATCATTAATTGTCTTTCAGTACTGTATCTTAATATCGGTATTTTAATATTAATAATCAGTACAATAATACTGTACAATTTGCTGCTTTCAATACTATAAATTTGCGATTCTATTCATTAAAAATCTAAACCACAGTGTTTCTAGAAATTTAATTTCTTACATCTTTGGTTAGCAAATTTGATCAAAAACTGTCTAAACTGGGTGCATATTACCTTTCCTCTATAATTTCAGATTCACTTTTTGTTTATTAAATTACCCACAAGAATACTTTTTATTACTGACAGAGGATTAATAACTCACCACTTACATAACATAATTCACGATCACCAAAAATGGAAAGATGAAATAAACAAATAACTGAAAATTGACTGTGTGGGGAAATTTAAAACCATTTGGAAATATTTTATAAACTATGGTGCAATACTGTTGTACAAACTATATTCCAAACATAGTCAGTAAATGAAACAGACTCTTTATTTGTCACATAATGATTTAATTTAAGCAACTCAACTTAAAAATTTCTTGTAGAAAAGCAAACGATAAATTAAGGAAATTCTTTTCGAACTCTTTTTCTGCAAATATTCTTTTCATTGAAAATTCTTTCTTACAATTGTAAATGTTATTTTATCACAAAAACAAATTTGAGTTATTCCATATTAATTTTACTGATTGAATTATGATGTTTCTAGCATTTGATAATTATTTACAATATTTTATCGATATTAAATGCTGATGCAACTTTATTTCCTGTAAAACCATAATTTTAATTATAGTTGCACAAAATGTTTACGTTATAGAAATAACTATGATTTTTTTTAATTATGTTTACAACTTTTTAGTGTTGTTTTGTCAAGGGTTAAAAAGGAAAATCGCGTATCGAAATAAAATATTTCATATTACGAAGTGAAATAGCGATAATATTTTGATATTTTTCTGTTACCCAGGCCCAAGCAAAAAATCGCCAAATAAGGTAGAATCCCGCCAAATGTCTTTGGGAGATTTTTTGCTTGCGTTCGGCAAACGAAAAAGTACCAATATATCTGTTAATTTAATACTTTAATAAGGTTTATTTTCATTAAAAATGTAACCATTCGATTTCAGGCAAACTATACATCATTTGGTTGTTCTTCGTGATGGTGAGTTACGCTTACAACGCTTGGTCCATCATTTTCCGAGCAGTATTTCCATATCAAACTCTGGACACCATACCCATCTATCTCACGTTCGACTACATCGCAGACATCATTTACGTCTTTGACATCGCTCTGTTCAAAGTGAGGCTACAGTTTTTGCACAATGGATTTTGGGTGGTAAGTTGAAGATTTTTTGACACTTTCTCCGTTAAAACGAAAAATTGCCAAAGAAATTCTATAGTATTTGGCGATTTTTTCACTTTAAAATCGCTGTAAGAAATTTGGCGGAATTCTACATTATTTGGCGATGTTTTGCTTGCGTCCGACAAATGGAAAATTACCAGATTTTAATCTCAAACATTAAAAATTAAGATAGTTTACAAGACTTAGTATTCCTTATCATTAAAAATAAGATAAGACCCTATTAGTATCACTAAATAATTGTAAAAACAATTTTCCAAAATGAGTAAGTCCAGCAGTCCAAAACAGTTTAAAAAGCTGTTTTTTCTGTAAACTTGAAACTTGAAAGAAATAAGATATTGGGATTTATAGTCTCAAGGGCTGTTATCCCCGATTTCCAGATGTAGAGCATAAACGTTTTATAAATGAACACAAGAAATCACACACACTGACTTGAAGAAGTTATTAGGATTTCTAACAATAATGGTTGTTATCCTATTTCCCTATCCACAAAAAACAGGAACTTACGTATTATGCCGTTCAACTTTATCACCAAATTTGAAGTCATCACCAATGAGTTGCTAAACCAACAATTATGGCAATCCGGTAATAGTGTAATCCATTGATCTTTACCGCCAAATTTATATTCTTCGCCAATGAGTTACTAAACCGTTGATGATTGTTGGTGAATATAGTATAATACGTAAGTACCAAAAAACAAACACTTTTTTTCTGTATCTATATCATTTATGCCTTGAATTTTGTTATTCTACCATTGACACTCTTGCTCTAAGAAATGATAATTATTCGTTATGAGTGAAAATATATTTACAAATTGAATTTACTGGGAAAGTTAATAAAATCCATTGATCATGTTATTGATGAAGAATTGATACAAAAATACTGTCCATTTTAGAAAAAATGCATAAACGTAATAAAATTGTTGGAAAATTAATCGAATTAAATAAGATAGGTCACAATTCATGTGAGAACTTCAATAACATGTCATTTATGCAAAGAATAGTTATTTTTGCATAGGAACATAGGGTAAAAAAATCAATATACCATCTCTAAAGGTATCTTTTTGGCATTATTCAATAAGCTGTAATGTAGACTGGTTTTCCAATTCGGAGTTTTTCCATATAAGGAGCTTTATTTTAAAAGCAGTATAATGTAAGTAAACTAAAGGATCCTGCTCATTTATATAACCTATATGGTAAATAATTAAACAAAATACAATTAGAACCATTCAGAAATATCGAAAGATTTTCGTTTTTTATTAGTTTAAATATCTAGTATAATAAATTTGATTTATAAATGTAATAAACTTTTTGCCTGGAAATTACATTCTTTCTAATAAAAGATTAACAACAAAAGTGAATGCACAGCAGTTTTAAGGATTTCAAAAAAATTTCTTTCCTAAATAACCATAAAAAATATGTAATTTTTTAGGTTTTTATTAATATTTTGCATTGTTTCTTTTACAGGAAGACTATAAAGAAACTAAAGCTAATTATTTCAGAAAACGTGAGTTTAAGGTAAGATTTGGGCTGATCTATTTTCATTGTTGCCATTTTTTTCTTCTGTAGCAGTTCATTCTAAAAGAGATTTTTTGATAATTTTTTTTTCTATTGGAAAATCTTCATATCATATTTCTCTGAAAATAAAATTTTCTGTAGTAATTGTTCCCAAAAAAATAATATTACAACTTATATGGAAAAATAAAAGGAAAAAATAATATTTTCCTTTTATTTTTCCATACAAAAATTACTTTTATTATTGTGAAAAAAATTATTGGAAATTTCGCATTTAATCTCAGAAATCGTTTGAAAATTATTATGAAATAATTGAATTCCTTATATAAACAATTGGCTCAGTATTAGATTTCAAAAAAATCGTTTGAAAATATTTTTTGGTGAAATAAGAATTTTAGTTTCTTTTTTTCAAACGAATAATAAAATTATGCTAATATGTATTAAAACTGTTTATAAGACGATTATTTATTGTATAATGGGTACAAAAATTTTAAATAAGCCTGATTTTAGAAAATATTAGTACGCTTAAATCTCTTGGTTATTTTATGATTGATATTATTCTAATTATTAGACATCTATTATACAGAATGATAGTTAGATTATTAATTTTCACTTCGAAGTAATTTGAATAAATCGAATTATTTTATAGTTGGATCTTTTATCTTTACTACCACTGGATCTATTGTATTTCGTTTATGGTGTTAATCCTCTGTTTCGTCTACCAAGAATTTTAAAGGTATGATTTAAATTATATAATTACGCTTCTTTATCATTTAAAAATGTAAAGCATTCCACTTTAGGCTTTGTCAAAACAGCAAAGTCATCAAACGCTTATATAAGATATTTCAAATACATCAAATATAAATATCAACAAGAATTAAACAAAATCTAAATTTATGTACATCTCAAAAAATCAAAGTTTGCGAAACATTCATTTTTTATTCGAAAAGCATTATAAAAAAGTATGTTAATTAATATTTTTCTCCTAACACTTAATGTCTTTTCTCTGTTAATATTTTTCCTATTTCAAGAGATATTTTAAATGCAAAAATTAATTTCAGTTATTCATCCGAAGTGAATGATAGTAATGTTGGTTCGAACAGAAGCTATAAGAAGTATAAATAAATGCTTTCATCGGTAATTCTAGATATGACATGACAATAATTTCATATCCCAATTTTCTAGCATTTTCAAATCTCTATGACTAGTATTTAATAAATTCAGACACCCCTGCTTTATTGAATTTTGTCTTTTACGCCGATAATGTTGAAAAAAGATTTGTCGATGTTCCACTGTTAGTAATTGACCAATGGATAATACTTAAATTCGGTATTTATAATTAGGTATAGCCTAGAATTTTAAAAAGTAAGATATGAAACTATTAACTTTATGTTTATTAAACCAAAATATATTCATTGTAAAGTAAAAAGCTTACAACACATAACGTTAATCTTTTTTATCGACACAATCTAATATTGCTCATGATTTTGTTTATCTAAATCTAAGAAACTTGCTTCTTTTCCGTTAGCCGGGCGCAGGTTAAAAATCGACAAATAATATAGAATTCTTCCAAATAAAATTTGGCGAAAAATCGCCAAATAATGTAGAATTCCATTGACTGTTTTGTCGATCGCTTTGCCTGGCGGCCGGGTTGGCGTTTGGTTCCCAATTGGCGACATTTGCTCCCGGTTAACGGAAAAGTATCAGAGATTTATATTCTTAAGTTCAGAAAATCTTTGAGGGAATATATATATGCTGAGCTATGCATTATTATACATGAAATAAAAGAAACTCTGATCCAGATAGATTTGCATAGTTAATTTTAATTACTTGAATGAAGAATCGTCTAATATGTGTATTTATCCACAGAAGAAAAAGAAATACATTATTTTTACAAGAGCTATTCTGATTTTACAAAATTCAATTCTCCGGTTTTAATACTAAGTGAAATTAAAGTTCAGAAAATCTTGGATCATTTAAATTCACAGTTTGTGGAAAGACATTAACAAACTAATATCCCGTAAATGATACGTCACAGATTTTTTTTCATGCGTTGTTGTTGTTACTAATGGCACTGACTAATTACTAATGAACAAGTGCGCTGACGGCCATCAGTTTTCTCTCATCTTATGGCAGTATAAAAAGCATCACAAAATATAACGGCTATTGGTTTAAATATGATTTTCATTGGATATTGAAAGTTGGGTACTTACATATTATACCGTCCAACTTTATTGCCAAATTTGAAGTCATCGCCAATGAGTTGCTAAACTGCCAATTATGGCAATCCGGCAATGATGTAATCCATAGATCTTTATCGCCAAATTTAAATCCGTCGCCAAAAAGTTACTAAACCGTTGGTGATCGTTGGCGTAGATGGTATAATACGTAAGTACCAAAAGTTGTTTTCGGAACCGATTTCCTAGAATATAATCTCTTTTTACACCTTTTCAGCATATATTCTTTTTAATGTTGTCTTTCTGAAAATGAAATTTCATTTTGAATAAACTGCTAAAAAATCCCAAACACTAGATGAATAATTCATCTGAAAATTTTGAGAAATTTAGTCGTTAGGGGAGAAGGCGATCTCAGTCCAGAGAGCATTTGTTTAAAATAAATGGGTGAAATATCCCATGTAAGACATAATATATTCACGTTTAAGAGGAATCCAAGTATATAATGAAATTAAATTTTGCTAGGATGCAAGAAAAACCCAATAATATATAAAATTAAACAACTTGATTGCTCAAAATACTTGGTATTGAATGCAGTACAATTAGGCATAACCATATACACGATACAAAAATAGTCATATTGCTGTTATACTACATAAAAAAATCCAATCATCATACTTAACAAAAATATAATTCATAAGAAAAGGAGATAGAAAAGGGATGGGTAAACTAATACTATTGATATTTGTCATCTTTATTGGATAATTAAAAATATTTTTAGTTAAAATACGCCATAGATATTATCTTAAAAACAAATGGAAGTTGTAATTTTGTAAGTTTTATAAACAAAAATCAAATTGTGGTACTTACGTATTATACCGTCTTTGCCAAGGATCGCCAATGGTTTAGTAACTTTTTGGCGAAGGATTTAAATTTAACAATAAAAATCAACGACTTACACCTTTGCCGGGATTGGCGATTTAGCAACTCATTGGTGATTACTTCAAATATGGCGATAAAGTTGGATGGTATAATACGTAAGTACCCAAATTGTTTAAAGAAGCATAGTTTGTTCAATTTTTCCTGTTCTGTCATATAAATAATTTCGATAAATTTTGATTAATTTTGATAAAAAGCATTACTTCTTATCCATTTTGATTCTAAAATGGCTGGACGTTTCTGTTGGCTCGACAGCAGTTGTTGCTAAATTTAAATACTGGCGCAAAATATCACTTATTTGTCAGCTAAACATTCGTTAAAATAAACTTCGCTTCAAAATTCTTAAGCTATAGCTCATTTTGTGGTAATATTGCTGTTTTTAGAGTTTTGGGATGCATTTAGATTTGCTGTCGAACTAGATTCAGATTTTTATAAACATTTCATATTCTTTGTACTTCTTTACTAAATTTGTCTTTTAATATTTTCACAGGTGCAGACATTTTGGGAATTTTTCAATCGTGTAGATGCAGTTACAAAAACTCCATATGTCATCAGGTAATCATTCAATTAAAATTCGTTCCCACAGTTAGCAGTTTTCTTTCCAAAATGTTTATAGTTTTGAATATCACCTCTTATTCCCTATATTTTACTTTTAAATGTATAATATTTCATGATATATTCATATTTTATGTTCATTATATTCGGAATATTTTGTGAAAGTTGATTATAATTTATTTTTGTACCTAGATTACAATTATAAGAAAGCACCTTATCTTTTAAGAGACTATCGTAAAATAACATATAAATCAAAAACTTTTTGACAATTGAAAACTTTATGCTACTGTTGTAAAGTAATAATTTTAAGGGTTTTTTAAATAATGTTGGTGTATAGCTACAGAGTGTTAAAAACAATATTTAAATTTTAAAGTTAAATATTTTGAAGCTTTATATTAAGGGCAATCATTGAAAAAGAGAGACAAATTATATCTTTATTACACTTTTTGAGTACAAATTATACATTTCTCCTTTTATACCATTTATGTAAATATGAACAGAGGTTTAATCAAAAAATATACTATCACCTGATGTACTAATTGTCTTTGACTGTTAAATACGACTTTATATATCAAATTAAATTCATTGAATGTTTTTTTCATTATTTTATCGATAGTTGAAAATAAATTTGAAGTTTCTCCTTGTAGTATATTGTATCTTTAAAGAAGATAACAATGACATATTTGCATTATTCTTTTTCATGAAATAAGTGTCAGATAATGTTTTCATGTTAATTCGTGAATTCTGAACAATTTTGAAAATATGGCATTGGTATCATATGCATCATGAAGGTGATCTCATCTAATATGATATTTCAATCACTTTTAACACTGAAAATGAAGTACAATAGGAACTTTCAGCCTTTTATTTCACATAAATAAGGTACTTTACCCTTAAATGGTTTGTAAATCAATCAGAATTATTTTAAAATGTTGTTTAAATGAAAACCCTAGAAACAATGCTTTATTGTACTTTTTCTGTTTACAATCATGCTTTAACAAAACATGTCAGGCTTTATATTACGAAAAGATAGATTTATACACTCATATTTCTTTAAGTTTTTCATTCTCGTGAATTGTTTGGATATTATTCTTCAAAACTAAATAGTTTTCTTATTCTGTCAACGTTATGGGTCCCATTAAAGCGGAATTCATCGGAAATCAATTGGAATAATGGTGAAAAAGTAATTGCTTATTAAAATTATGGAAACTCTATCTCCTAATTTCAATAATTTTAATCACAAATTCATTTAAAAATTTCAAAACAGGGAATTTATAACTAATCTGTTGTGTAACTTTCAAAATCTATTTGTTGTGAATTAAATACAAAGATTATGTAGAAATTTCAAATGATTTTCTTTTAGCGCTTAAGTTATCAGAAATCTAATCTATCTTCGAGGAACTTATTTTAACTCAAGTAAAACAACTTCAAATTCAAGTGAGCAATGCTTTTGCTTAAGATCATTTTCACGATAGTCCGAATTGGAAAACAATGTCCAACTGAGTTCTATGAAACCACAGAAAATAAGTTCCAAATTCGAACTGGACATAACCCAAATGCATACAACTCTTATTTTTGCCACAGGATATCTCCGAACTTGGAATATTTAGAATTCCCTGTCGATCAAATGTTTGTACCCGAAAATATTTATGCAGAAGAAGAAAAAATTTAAGCTTACATACGGCACCCAAAAAAATAACTATATACAGTACAAAGATAATAAAGATTAAAATGAAATCTGCTATGCATATTTCAATGTATCATGTCAGAACATCATTTCTTGAACGTCCAAGCCCTACGGACTAATGCAAGTTAAATTATATTTTTATTCATTTTAATTGTTACATCGAACGAGTCACTTTAGTATTGCAGACGATCCAAAAAAACTTTGCCTCGCATTGATAGTTTAAAAAAATATAGCATTTCCTATTTATTTCCTTTCATATAATCGCGTGTCCAAAGTGACATTTTTCAAAGTTTTATTTGCAGTAGTCATTAAATTATTTTTTTTTCTTAATTAGAGCTTTTGTAAATGCGATGGCAACTAAAAGCTGATTTTTTGAGATACTCCTGCAGATAATAAAATTTTTATTTTTCGCATTCGGATTAAAATGGGTTTATTTTCCGCCCATGGATTTTAATTGACGCCAAAATCTGATCCCAAAAACAACATCATGTTCTGACATGATAATAAAGGGAATATTCGGTGGGGTGCATAAATTGAGAAATTTTGATGAAGTTAACACTTCTTGGAGAATGGCTTAGTTGAGAAAAATTGCAAAAAATGCATTCAGGTCTAGGGCAATCAATTAGTCTTTGCCTTGCAGAAACCGCACAGGATTTCTAATTTTGATTTAGTACATCTTGTTTCCCACAACGTTTATCCACCAGATTCTTTCCCAGATTCCTGATCCCAAAAACAACATCATGTTCTGACATGATAATATAGGGAGTATCCGGTGAAGTGCATAAATTGAGAAATTTTGATGAAATTAATACTTCTTGGAGAAAGGCTTGTTTGAAGAACAATGCAAAAATATATTCTGGGCTCTGATCTAGGGCAATCAATTCGTCGTTGTCTTGCAGAAACTGCACAAGATTTCTAATTTTGATTTTGAACATATTTCCCACAAACTTGTTCCACCAGATTTGTTTGAGATCTTGGGTAGGTTTGTTAAGATAGAAAGGGCACCTGGTGGCATAAGAAGAGGACCATTCCTTTCACCGCAACAAAAGTGATCCAAAATTGCACACAACTGTTATTGTTGTTACTGATGGCACTTGCCATGGACAAGCCCCGCTGACATATCAGCAGATTTTAAGCCGGAGATATGCGTCTCCTGTTTTACAAGAAGCGCCATCTAGGGCCAAGAGTACAGCTTAGCTACCCACTCGTCACAGCCTTTTTTAGGGGGTGGCCTTCATTCATGCATATGCATTCATTCATCTCTGATCGTGATTTAGACCTGGAACAGAGAACGATCACTTTTGGCCCAATACCCCCAGTGATATTACTCTCGACATGGAGGACTTTGCTATCACGACAGATTTAACGAGAGCCAGCCGCCTTACACTCGGGGAATCTTTTGGCCGTTTAGTTTCGAACTTGTAACCAAAGGAGTACTAGTCCAACGCTCTACTAACCAGGCTATCCCGGCAAAATTGTTGTTTTTAATGGTACTTGCCATGAACAATCTCGCTGAGGTAGTCAACGATTTTAAGCCGAGGGTGTATATCTTGTATTAGTAGCACCAACTAAGGCCAAGAGTAAGTTTTAGAAACACCCCTTGCACAGCCCCTTTTTACAAGGGAGTACATCCACACATCTCACAGTAGAACAAATAAATAACAACCATGCCTGAACCGTTACTCGAATTTAAGATACCCAGATAACGAGGAAGACGCACTTCTCCTGTCCTAGGGCGTCGGCTCACAAAATTGTACCTGGACATTATCCAATTGCCCCATTGCTATATCCTCAGGAGAATAAAGTATAATGTTTCCATACATGCATGCGCTTGCTCCCTGCAGGAAATAAATTCAAATAAAATGCTCTATAAGCAACTATTTGCTCAATATCTATAAGCAACAAGAAAAAGTCAAGACCATTCCATCCTGGCATCATATTGCATATAAATAAATGGCTGAAAATATATTCATTTCAAGAAACTGTCTTTGTAACTTTGTGTATACGTTTGGAGAATATTTAATTCCAACACAATAAAACTTGAGCAAAAGACTAGATAATTTTTTTAAAAGAGGAAGGAATAAAAAAAATAAGCCATTCATTAATATTATCAAAAATACTTTAACACAATTAAAAATTGCTTTATTCTCTAAATCAAATGTTAAAACAATGTTAAACTAATGAAAAAAAATTAATTTTATTAATTATTAATGAATTAACCCTTTGCGGTCCGATGTCGACTGTTACTTGACATTTAAGAATGTGCATTATTTTGACTTTTTATTTATTTTAGTTTTCAAATTTAATTGTTAAAAACGCCTACATAATGGTTAAATGATGTAGATTAATTTTTCAAAGAAATTCGACTTAAAAGAATTATATAAATTTATTTTTCATAGCAATAAACAAATCTTTGTATTAGGTGAATAATTTTGCATCTAATTATTTTTCGGACTGCAAAGGGTTAATATATTAGTGATATATGTAGCAGATCAAAGAATAAATCTTTTACCGAAAGATTTAAATCTGAAAATATGTGTTTATTTCTCTGATCATCATGAATCATGAATGTTTAATTTTTTTCAGAATCATTCGCACTTTAATGTACATGATGTACCTCATCCATTTGAACGCATGCGCATACTACGCCATGTCTACTTGGGAGGGAATAGGATCGAACAAATGGGTGTTTCAAGGCGACGGAAATGCGTAAGAATAATTTCCTCTTTTTTTTCCATAATTTTTCTAAATATGTTTTTTTACATGTGTTATATATTTAACTATTTTTTAAAAACTAAAATCTCAACCATCAACTGTAAAATGATGAAAATATAAATGTTTATAAAAGTTCATTTCTATCAATATACTAAAAAATAGAAAAAAAATGTTCTCCGTCTCGAACCATGTATTTAAAATAATCAGGAAAATGAGATAGCCAGTCCCCCAGCCTTAAGCCCTGATCCGATTTCACCAGTTTTTAAACATGAATGCTATGACCCTTAGATACGTCATTAATGCTCTTCTGTCCTCACCACCTTCTATTGTAAAATGAAATTACAAAAATGCTGCTTTACTCTACATTCTCTGCGTCAGAAAATTTTGACAGAGCTCCTCAGCCAAAACCGCTGTACCGATTTCGAAAAACTTTCATTTCGTATTAAAGTTCTTAATTCCTTAGATGCATCATTAATTATCACATACCTTCCTCATACCATCCTGAAGTTCCAAAATCTATTGTAAATTCAAATTTATAAATCCCCATCCTTGACAAATGAATCGATTTCCCTAATTTTCAGCCATTATTATTTGTTTATAATGCTATATTACTTATTATTCAAATTTAATTGAAAATTATATGGGGGTTTTTTTCTGTTATCTTATTTTTTTAAGATGTATTGATTAAAAATAGTTAACAAGGCTAAATTAATCGTATTTCTAGAATTGACGAACAATTGATCGCCAAAGGCGGTTAGTCACAATTAATAATAAGAGAATGTGTGTGTGCATGAGTGAATGTAGTTTGTTAGATCTGCAGCTCTCGGATTTAGCATAGATATAGTTTAGAAAGTGGAAATTTGCTTTGAGGGGAAGATGTTGTAATTATTAGAAATTTATACTAATTTCAATACTTTTTCGGCATAATTTCCGAAAATGTATAATTGCACAAAAATTATCTTATTACCATTTTTAAAAATTCAGAAAGCTATTTTTTATCTATTTATTTTGTTGTCATTCTTTCTTGTCTAATATTTGCTTCATTTTTAAATGTATTTTGAAACGAGACATGTCATTATTGTAATAAACTCAAATCGTTTTCATTGTTGCTACATCCTGGAACTTTCTTCAATTATTGAAGATCAAGATATGCAGATTCGGCTTATTTTTCCATGTTGAAAAAAACTGCATGTGGAAAGCATGGTTTTAATAAGAGAAATTGAAATGTTGATGTATTTATAGTTAAGATTTTTTTCATTAATAATGATGAAAAATTTTATGAACTTCAAAATAAAATCATAAAAATTCTATCTTCCATACAACTGAAATTTCAATCATAATATATTTCAATATTTTTATAAGTATTATAAATTTTTATGATATTCATTGTGGTTTTATTTCTGTTTCGTACTTTTTTTTATATTTCTCTTGCTTTTACAATTTTTAAAGCATATACGATTTCAACCAAGGATTATCTATCTATGTAAATTGAGTGTCTGCTTGATTGATTGCTTGTTTGAATTTATAAATTTCTATGTATCCTGACAGATTGGAACTTAATTTGATGAGCAGATTTTTTCCACTATATAAATCAATTATACCATTAAAAAGTTGCTATTCCCCCTTCAAAGGTATGAAATGGGGGTGAAATTTTAATTTTTTTTTCTGCTGTAATTCTGAAATTTATCTTTGTCCAAAAACTACCTTTGCATTATCTTAAAATTCTAAAAACTAGCTTTTTCGAAATGCCTATTTTATTTCTATACAATTTCTTCCATAATTACAAGAACTTTTTTCAGTTAATTAAAACATCTTTTGCCTGAATGCCATTTTTTTATCAAAACATCGACTTGCTTCATTTTTAATAGCATCTATCATCCAAGTATTTAAGTTGATCTTTTCAAATATTTTTAATTTTTTTTATTATACAGAATAAGTATCTTTTAATAAACAAGTTCAGTAATTTATTTTAACATTTACACAAAAAAATTGAAAAAGAATTTTAAAATTGCTTTATCAAACTCAGTCAATTTCTTTAGCTGTTTGTCCTAATTTGAAAAATAATTTTAAAATTGCTTTTTCAAGCTCCTTCAATGTCTTTAACTGTTTGTCTTAAATTGAAAAAGAATTTTAAAATTACTTTAGAAAACTCCTACAATTTCTTTAACTGTTTGTCCTGAATTGAAAAAGATTTTTAAAATTGCTTTATCAAACTCCTGTAATGTATTTAGCTATTTGTCCTAAATTGAAAAAGAATTTTAAAATTGCCTTTGAAACTCCTGCAATGTCTTTAATCGTTTGTTCTAAATTGAAAAAGAATTTTAAAATTGCTTTATAAAATTTCTGCAATTTCTTTAACTATTTGTCATAATTTTATTTCCTATTTTAATTCCTAACATTTATTAACACTAATTAGAATATCATATACTTTTATTTTTTAACTTAAGAATGAATAAAATTAGATAAGATTTTATCTCACTTTGATACGGTTATAATCTTTTCATTGCATTATTACGCATTTTATAACAAGAATTCAAAATCATACTTTTTAAAATATATCAATGTCATTTACTTTTAGCTTCCATTTTCTTATTAGATGTTTGACCTCTATATATCTTCATAGTATGTAGAGTTCAGGTATATTCTTTCCTGTTAACTATTGCTATCGTATCATCAAGGCCCAAAATCTCAATATTGGATTTTGAATATTTTTCAGCATTTTTGAAGCTTTAATTATCAGAGCTCCTAAAATAGAGCACATATTAACACTATTGTTAGCGGAATTTATAATTACTGGATCATAATACATAATATTATACTAGTAATTTATATTATTAAGACATTAACGTGTTTTTGTATCAAATATTTGAATCAATAGGTCGTTATTTGACACCGAAAAAACCTTTGTCTTCACTTGGTATGGTTTATCACTTAAGTTGAAATTTATTATAATAAAAAAGTCTATATGAAACCAGAAATCTCTATTTCTTTCACGACTTTCGCCAAATTCTAGATAATATATGTTGTCAAATTCTAGAGGGGAAATCGAAAAAAAAATCGTATTTACTCCCAAACGTTGAGATTACATTAGTCACTTATCAAGAGTCTTTAGAGTATTAATTAGGGCTAAAGGTCTTAAATCCTTTTAAAAGTTTAAATATAAAAATTTTATGGTGTAGATGTGTTTTACTTTTACTTACATAAATATAAAATAAATATAGCTGTGAATTGAATGAAGTTTTTGGTAGTTCTATATAAAAGTCATAGAGATGAAATCTGCTGCTTTTTTTAACAGCAAAATTTAAATTTTGTAGCGAATTTTTGATGTTGTGCATTTTTTTGTTTTAACCCCTTAACCGGCTCGCCTGTACTTTACACGTTCATCTATTTATCCCATTTTTACACTTTTAGACAGCAAGTAAGTTCAAAATTTTTTTGTTTTTTTTATTGCACTTTTCATCGAAAAGCTCTCGGGGCCCGACTTAGCCTAGTTGGGGCCCGGGGCAAAACTTCTTTGCCCCCCTGCTTCACTACCTTAGTAACGAAGAAGATTCATTAAAGAAGGAAATGTAAAATAATATTCATATTCGATTTGGGAGCCCTTAATTATGTGAAGACCCGGGGCAACTGTCCCGTATGCCCCTGCCTTAGTCAGCCCCTGCAAGCTCGCTAAGATAAGCAACGATGTAAGCTTAATCAGCGTCTCTTGTTTTGTAGTAGCCCCAAATAGAACCAAGAGTATGGCTTTTGGCTACTCACTCATCCCATTCACTTGCACAGCCCCTTTTTACATGGTACATTCACGTCCCAGAAGAACAACCCTGCCTGAACCGGGACTCGAACACGGGACACCCAGATAACGACGTGTTTCCCGTATGCCAAGAAGCCAGCAGCTCATAAATGCTATAATGTTATACAAAAAATTAAATAGAATAAGTAAATATTTGAATTGTCCTATATAAACCTTCAATTGAATCAAAACGGCAATACACTCTCAAAGTTAAAGCTTTCATCTAATTTCATAGTAAAAAAATAAATCAGTGAAGGGGTTAAAATCTAAGGAATTATTTTTTTCAATTGTCACTTATTTCTCGTATAAATCAGTATAGAAAAAATAATTATATCTTGAATTAAGACACTTTTTTTTCCAGCTACATTCGCTGTTTTTACTTTGCCACCAAAACTGCAACCTCCATCGGCAAGAATCCGAAACCCGAAAACGAAATCGAATACATTTTCATGACGATATCTTGGTTGATGGGAGTGTTCATCTTTGCATTTTTAGTTGGACAGGTAATAACGCTTTCATTTCCTTTTTTCATCGATTTATTTTAATTTTAATCCTATCACTCCTCTGGAACGCATTTAAAGACATTGAGTTTTCATATCTTCTTTAGACACATATAATAAATTTTTAATTCACTTTTTCCTTCACATTAAAGATATATTGGTACTTACGTAATATACCGTCTTCTCCAACGATCGCCAAAGGTTTAGTAGCTTTTTGGCGCCAGATTTAAATTTGGGGATAAAGATAAACGGATTACACCATTGCCGGATTGCCATAATTGGTGGTTTAGCAACTCATTGGCGACGAACTCAAATTTGGTGATAAATTTGGACGGTATAATACATAACTACCGATATATTTTTATTGAGAACACAACTGCTAAATTTGTATTCTAATCAAATCAATTTTTATTGTCTTTTAAGAAATTAACCGAAGAAATATTATAAGAAATATTATGAAATATTATGAAAAGAGCATTAAAAATTAACTGTTAAGCATTTCTGTTATTAGTCTATAGTATACACTAAATTCCCTAAAACTATAAGCTCTTTTAATCCAGTTCTAAGCTTGTTCGAACTATTCCATGGCTTTATAACAGAATTATTCCTCAATTTTTCATTCACGGTATAAATATATTTGGCATTCATGTATTACACTGTCCAACTTTATCGCCAAATTTGAAGTCGTCAACAATGAGTTGCTAAACCGTTGGGGAAGACTGTATAGTACATAAGTACTATATATATATATATATATTGAGAACTCAGCTAAACTGTTTGGATTCTAACCAAATCAATTGTGTTAGCTTTTAAGGAATTAAATCGACAAAGTTGTCACAGATCTTTATAATCACCTAATTAATTACTGAATAATAAAAGAGAATGGAAAATTAACTGTTAGACATTTTTATTGTTAGTCTATAGTATACACTAAATTTCATAAAACTATAAGTTCTTATTATCAGTTCTAACCTTTTCGAACTATTCCGTGGCTTTATAAAAGAATTATAACTCAATTTTTCATTCAAGGTATAAATATATTTTTATTGAGAACGCAACTACTATTTTTGGGTTCTAATCAAAGAAATTACATTGCTTTTTAAAGAATTAAATCAACGAGGTGTTCCCAAAACATTATAAATATCTACTTATTTATTGGGTAACAAAAGAACATATACAGTGTATATATTGGCAATATATATTATTCAAAGGGCAGCCAAAAATTCAATGAAGGATATATTTGATGTGTAAACAGCAAGATAGGGAATAATTTCCTCTGTCGATTATAAATTGATTTCAAAAAATTTATAAATAAACTATTTTGCTTCATATCTTCATTCATATTTACATACCTTTTAACTCACCTACCTTCATTTATAGTTTGACACCTTATTATCTGAACTCCATGCTGATGAATTTATATTATTTTCCATTTACATTAAAGCATAATTCACCCAGTTTTGGCATTTATCTCACGGAAATTGTAGTATATTTTTAATTTATCTCATCTGGTAATACACAACTTGAAAAAAAAACTTGAAAAATATATGTTATAATGTTTCATATGGTCAAAAGCACCTATACCATACTTTTAAAAAAAATTATTTGATAGACATTTTTTTCTGATGTTATAGCGTAGGTATAATTTTATTGTTATCTTTCAGATGCGAAACATAGTTTCCAATGTTATGATGATGAATATGTCCAACATTCCATACATTCACTTTTTTTATTTCTAACAATTCTTGGTAGAAATAATTTCATTTTTCCTGCTATAGCGCCTTAAGTATGACTTTATTGATATCTTTCAGATCCGGGACATAGTTGCCACAGCCACTCAAAGTAGAACCCAATATCGCCAATTAATGGACCAAACCGTCATGTACATGAGGAACTTGAATCTACCAGACGAGCTTCAGCGAAGGGTTCGAATGTGGCTGAATCACAACTGGGAACAGCAAAAGACTTTTAGTAGGTTTAAATTTGTATTTCAACTTGCTCTAGTGATTATGAACTATTTAAACAGCTGACTTATTTTTCTTTTAATATTTCCTGCAAAAATATAGTGTTCATCAATTATTGTCGTGGTTTTCGTAACTCATAACTTTCGAATAACAAATATTTCGCAAAAACCGATTACGTATTCGTAAATTACACCTCAAAGAATTTTATTGATGATATTAAAGTGCTCATAAAGCTTATATTAAAGCTTGCACAATTTGCACCATTCGGCATTCAGCTGAAGGCGGTTATGGAGAACCTTCCATATTGTTGTATGCGACATATGTAACAGCACAACTGATTGTTTCTTTCATTTTCGTGGACTATGAGTAAACGTTTCTTGGATGCGATCAACATTTTCCTGCGAAGTGCTTGGTCTTCCCACTCTCTTTCGGTGTAGAGCGCTACCAGTTTCCTGAAATTGTTCTAACCAGCGTCTGATAGAATTATCCGAAGGAGGATCTTTCTTATACGTAGTCCTGAAGCGACGCTGATTTAGTTTCGGAAAATTACAATACACACATTGCCTTTTCTTGCACGGTTGCCATTTTTATATCTGACGTCATAATTACCCAGACTGCAAATGCGCTAAGATTGCATTGTTGCCACGTAAAATTCTTTGAGTTGTAATTTACGAATACATAATCAGTTTTTGAGTAATATTTTTTGTTCGAAAGTTATGAGGTACGAAAACCCCGACAATAATTAATGAACACCCTGTATATCAATTATCAATGTTACTACATGACGTCGTTGTTATTTGAATTCGATTAATTTATTGTGGAAGAAGTTGTATAAAAGAATTTGATTTAAAAAATTACGTAACTACATTAAGGAGGAATTATTAAAAAAATCGTTTGAAAAAAAGCATTGAATAT
>JAOUZG010046976.1:1215761-1230160 GCA_026289955.1 Argiope argentata
TGTAAATTTACCTATTGTTTCAGTTTGTTGGGAATACCTGGTTGTAATCGGCGCACTGCAGATGTTCGGAGCAAGGGTTTTTCAAATCTTTTCGTCCTCAGTAAAGACGACCTGTGGGAAGCACTGAAGAATTACCCAGAGGCTCAGAAAGTTCTCAAGAAAAAAGCAAAGTAAGTTTCAATGCCTTTTTCCTTGCTCCTTTCTCACGAAAATATTTCGAAGGAACTTATATGTTTGATTCTTTTGCATCACGAATCCATACAGTTTCCATTCGCCATAGTTCTTCAAACATTGAAAATGTAGCAGTCTTTAACGACCTGCTGCTTTGCCGGGGATATTGGCTATATTTTAATTTTTCATTTTTAATCACTTATCAATAAACAATTTTGATATTTTTGATTAATATTCATGGTAATATTAATCAAATAATTGCTATTCGTGTTGTTCTAAATAAAATATTGTTAAACATCAGATTGTGCTTAACATTAAAATCTTGCTATTTTAATGGTTTTTATGCAAACTTTATTGTATAAATACACCTTTTTTGCGTGACTCATAATATACAATACTTTAAATAATCCATCATCTAATGGCAATATGTCTTTCTTTATTCTCTATCTTCACTTTCTTACTTCTTATATAGACCATTCAAATAATTTCATCAATGAAATTTGTAGTTAAAAACTATGAATATTTACGATATGATCGTTACAGAAGATAAATTTCAGCATTCAGAGGGTCTCTTTAAGACTTTATTATGAGGTAGATGAAAATAATGGACGAGTTTCAGTAACAGTTATTTAATTATTTTCTAAGTTCCATATTTCACAAGACAAAAGAAAAACAAACACAAAAATACATTACATTCTACGAATACAATCTAATAATGACCCCCAAGAAAGATCATGGGAAATATACCTCGGTATTTATGAGGTAACGACATCTGTTGTATCAAAAGAGAAAGTAGTAGAATTTCGTAACCGCTACAAGTGTATAAATATATGAAAAAATTTGACCCTGTTCAACCTGTTTGCATTGCAAATATAAAAGGCCTTATATCCTTCCACTAATTTTCCAAATTAGATTTTTTTAAATTTAGATTTTATCTCCAAATGAATTTTATTGCCAAATTATTCTAATTCATATTAACGTTCTGTTAAACATGCCTGGATGTTGTTTTTAGGATATTGCCTGGATTATTGGATTAGTTATTTTATTATTAGACTAGCCGCCTTTGGCGACCAGTCGGTTCGCCAATATTAATGCCGACTAAAGGGTTAAATCATTTTTTATATAACTTGGTCTCCTAATAAGTTTTTCAGCAAAATATTTTTTAGCTTCAAATTTCGATAGTCATATAATTCACTTATACTATTATGTAGGCCTTAAGCAGTCCTATCTTTGAAGCCGGCATCTCTCTCTGATTTTCTATCAGTGCACGTACAATTCACTTTTAAATTAAATTGAAAATGATGAAACTTCAATTAATATAAAGACCTCTTTACTCAATCTAAGCATGTCTTTAAATAAAACTAAGAACTGAAAGCAGAATAATCCGACATTGAATTTTTATGTTCGATACAGAAATTGAAACATTATAATTTTTTTTAATAATTTATAAGATCTCAAGAAATTATTCAGCAAAAATTTCACAGGTTAATCGAAACCTTCAGTTTTTAATTTTATTTTTAGATGCATATAAATGCTGTCAATAATAACATTTTTTTAGGTATATAAACATACATAAAAAATTATAGTTTAAATTCCTTTGGTCTTATATATTCATATTTGTAAAATATTCTTAATATTTCAACTTTTAAATAAATAAATAAGCATTTCTATCTTCTTCAAATCTGGCTGATTTATTCAGTTCTGAATATTGCAAGTTTAGAACAATCATCATTAACTCTGATTGGCTTCTTTGATATCTTGATAAAGTGATCTAAAATCGCCAGTTTTTATCGAACAGTTATATTGAAATTTTCATAGATCGATCAGATTTGATGATTGATTTAGTTTATTGGAGTACCACTTTTTTATTTTACGGACTTATTGTCGCAAGAATATTTTGTTAAATATGATTCACAGAGCAGATGATGTATTTAAAAGTTTAATTCATCAGAATTTTTTCCTTCAATCTACTAATTATATGTTTCACTTAGACCAATTTCTAAGAGATTTATTTCTCTCCCAAAAAAATTAAGAAATTAGATCTTGGACTCCGATTACAGAAGATGCCTTGTAGATGTTAAGCCATATTTGCCTTAAGTAAAACTGTTTAATTGGATTAGTAATATATGTATAGTAAAATATCATAGAAAACGTTTCCATGCATTTATTTTCCAAAAATATCATGTTTCATATTTGTTTCATTTTACACAGACATGTGCCGAAAATGACATTTTTATATGTTTAATTTGGAATGATAGTTTATTTATTTTTTCTCATTTGAGAACATGATGAAAGTTTTGACGTCTCCGAATAGTTTTATATGCTTTTACAAATTTTACATTATTGATTATTACGTATGCTTGTTTGAAAGAAGATACATTTTTAAATAGCTGACCTGCTTTTACCAGTATAGCTTTAATATTACGTTTGCTTCGTTGAAAGCAGTTGCGTTTTTATTTCGCATGATTCATTAAAATGCGGAGATAAATTACAATCACGAAGGTGAATTCTTTGATTTGCACAAAATATCTTCTTCACATAAGTAAAAGTAAAATTCAAAGCATGTCTTATTGTTTTAAAAATTAAAAAAAGAATGCAAAAATATTTTACTACTACTGATTATCAATTGCTTTTTGTTCGTCGTTTCTTTGAAATGACGTCATTTTCAAAGTTCGTTTAAGATTTCTTGTTTTTAAATAATTAATCTCGCTCTCAGAAGATTATCGTTTGGTGCTTTTATAAAAATTCTTTTTCAACTTTAACTGTCGCATTTTTGTAATATGTTTTTACTTTGTATTTTTAATTCTTTAATTGAATTAATAATTTTGATACTGCAAACGATCAAGAAAAATTCTCTCTTGCATTTATTGTTTAAAAAATATAACATTTCCCATTTATTTCATTTCACAAAATCACGTGATAAAAATTATATTTTTCTGTTTTATTTTTGGTAGTAATTAACTTTTTTTAAATCAGAATTTCTGAAAATGTGATGGCAACATTTTATTAAAAGCTGATTTTTTTGAGATCCTCGAGAAGATAACATTTTTTACCACATTAAATTGCTCTGACTTTTTGTACCTCTTCTTTCCATTGGAACTTCTGGAAATGTTCTAAATCTCATCAGCGGACTCACTGCAGCTTCATTCAACTGATTGAACAGACTTCATTAACTGTTAACTGACTGAAACTTCAATTTGTTTTTGTGCGTGCGCGCTCTCTTGTGTTTAATTTATATTTTGTTCTAAGTATTTGAAACAGGGGATAACAGCCACTGTTGCTATAAATCCCAATACCCTACTTCTTTCAAGATTTCAAGATAACATTTTATTTTTATTTTATGCGAAATAAATTGTTGAAAAAAATACGATTAAATTAAATGTTTAAAAATTCATTAAAAATTAGAGTTTTAATTTATATATCAAAATATTAGTATCATTGAAAAGCTAATTTTTTGAGCTTTAACGTGATGCAAAAAGCAACTTTGTGCTGTAATATTTTCGGAAGTTATAGCGAAAAAACGTCAAAATTTGGCTTATTTTTAATTAATTAAAATTTTAATTAAAAATTCAAAAAAGGGCTCCGAGGTGCACATTTCCGGCACCCAAGGTATACATATACCAAATTTGGTAGCTGTAGGCTGAACGGTCAGGCCTGTACATCGCCAACACACACACACACACATTGTGCTTTATTATAAGTAAAGATTAATAATTCCCATTTTAACTTGATAACAGTAAATTAAGCAAAAATATATACAATGAATGTAAGTGCATAAGGTATAATACATACCTACCAAAATTTGATGAAAATTTTATTATGTAGCCGTTATGCCTAGGTTACATATAAAATACATGTGAAATCTCTGCCAGTTAATAATTTTAGTGAACCAGTTAATCGCTGAGGACGGTTAGTTTTCAATTAAATCAATATACATTATTAAAAATAATTTGCACAACATTTATAACCTTCTATCAACTTATTTTTTATCATAGCTCCTTTATTAAAATCTGCTTATTACTCAAGACTGTTATAATGTCTTTCTTACATCAACAGGAACATCATCAAAGAGAACGAAGCCCGAGCTCGAGCAGCAAAACCTCGCCAAGAAGCCTCTTCAAGAGTTGAGGACTCGCCAAGAACAGACGATAGGGAGAAGTCATACACACCTAAACTCGTTAGAACTGTAATGCAGGTGAGACATAATTTTTTGATAGTGTATGATTCATATACAAGGTGATTCAAAAAAACGTGAATAAAATTACGTGGTAGATCAGTCATACAACAAGGATCACAAATCGCATAGGATTAGAGGTTTACAACTGCAATCCCAAGTCGCTACAGCGACTCGAAACTAATACATAATACACTGAGAAGATACGAAATCATTACAAATCATTTATTCATAATCACCCATTCACATGCGTATATTTATTTAAATTCATATTTATTTTAAATATTAAATATTCTTGTTCAAACGATAAAATACTTTTTATTCATCCACTCAAATGTAAACATATTTTTTTTAACTTGTAGCGGATAACACTTGATGTTCTTACAGTTGTTTTTTTTTTTTTCGAAATAGAGTTTTAGCAATTTGTAATGGAAATTGAAATCAACAAGAAGTAGCTCAATTGATAAAATGCAAGGATTTCTGTATTTTTTACATGATGTTGAAAAATGAGAGTTCAATTCTTGCAAAAATCAATAAATTTTTAATAAGTTATTTATATTAATTGTAATTATTTAAAAATAGCATAAAAATTTACTTTGTTGATTTAAGTAGGAATTAACTTTAAAAAAAATTATATTACTTGTTGTATTTAAATCCCTGAAATTAAACAAAGCAATCGAGTCTGTTAATTAGAAGTCGGCAGTTTAATGTTTAAATAATAAGAAATATTTCCGGCAAATTTCGTTAGGATTCATTTTATGTTTAAGAAAAATTCAATGTCATTAAAATCTTCTAAATATATGAAACCTCTTTAATCATACTTTGTAAAAAGATATATTTTTACCTATAGAAACGTTTGAAAACCCTATATTGATAATGTATTTTAATCCATATTTTCAAAGATCCATTTGTTCTCAAATAGGTTCTTCCAAAGAGTTGCCATCGCATTCAACCACAATCAAATGATTCTACGAAAACCTTCACAAATATCCCTTCCGGCTCTACATCTAATGCTGCCAATAATGCTGAACATGGTGCTTTTACTTTCAGAAACATTTCCTCAAAATTGCAAAACATCGCTCTAAGAAATTCCAAATTCAATATGTCATCATCAACACAAAATCCAAACAACATGACAAAACCCCGATCAATGAGTGACGGCACATTGGGCAGACCAGCGACAACTCCAGAGCTTTTCACCAAGTCAGACAAAAATCATGATATCCCAATCGTCATCAAAAAGATCTCGCCAACCAAATCGGAGCCAAGTAGCTATCAGCAACTGAATACTGTTGAAGAATGTCCACTAAATGATTTGAGCACCATAAGTTTCCTCAAAAGGCAGCTTTGTAATTTGGAAAACATTAAGCGACGATCCATGGCTAAACAATCCCAATCATTTTACACTGAGCATGACCAAGAAAACAGCAGAAGCTTCAATCAGAGTGAAGAATCTGATGCAGTTTCTCTGGAAAGTCAGAAGGGAATATTGTCGGATGATTCCAGCGATACCGCAAGCACAAGCACCCAGAAGATGACACTGGACCACAGCGATGAAGAAAATTCTTCAAACTCTTCCAATTCAAACTGGATGTCAAGTACTTCGTCAGTACCTTACCTTGGAAACCTCTTTCTCAGCACACAATCCATTGCTTCGGCCAATAAAGAAAGTCATTCCTCTCCAGTTCCTCAACAAGAATCAGACGACCAACATCAAAAAATTTCTATTCAGATGTTTCAAGAAGTGGCCAATGATCCAAATTTGAATTCTTCTTCATCATCGAATTCATCATCGATTCTTTTTCTTGGCGGACTTTTTCACCATGGTAGCCAGTCCTCCAGTTCATCCAACAAAGATTTTCCTCTTTCATATCCGAAACATGAGGCAGAAGATTCTGGAAGTTCAACAAATGGGAGTAGCTCTGCTGGCTATGATAATCTGGCGTTCGTACCTTCTGGAATATTCTCAAGGCGTTCAAGCTTATTCAGTAATGCATCTGGCTGAATGAAGATCTTTACCATGGTTTATCAAATCATGCACAAGTTGGAGAGGGGAATCTCATTGTCTTTGATGGTACATTTCTTTTACAATCGATGTAATATATTGAATATGTCTATGTATGGTGTATTCGTTTGTAACCGATCGGCGATATTTATTGTTTACAATGGTATATTTCTTGTTTCGATGGCGTTGTGAATTATGGTTGTTGTTGATCTATTCATATGTAACCGAAGAGTTTTCAATGTTTCAATGTTTGCTACGATGTATTTAGTATTCCAGTGGTTGTTAATTGTGTTTGTTGTTGATATATATGTAAATGAAATAGTGGCGGCTCCTCTATTGTCTCGAAGTACAAAAGATGTATTGCAATCTTCGAAAAATTCTAATGCTTGATTTTGACAAGTTTTCATGTTTCAGATCTCCCTGAGTCAGAAAAACATATTTTTGATATTTTTTTTCTGTCAGTCTGTCAATGAGAGAGATGTCTGTCAAAAACGCTTTGAGATAGACAGCTGAAATTTAATATATGATATTAAGATCAAATTTGTAGATTTGTAGGTACTTACATATTATACCATCCAACTTCATCGCCAAATTTGAAGTCGTCGCCAATAAATTGCTAAACCGCTAATTGTGGCAATCGGTAATGGTGTAATCTGTTGATTTTAATTGCCAAATTTCAATCTGTCGCCAATGAGTTACTAAACAGTTGGCGATCATTGGCGAAGACGGTATAAAACGTAAGTACCGATTTTTATTATTTTTGAACAAAATCTAATCGATTGAAATTTGCCTGTCTAACTGTTTGAACACAAGAGAACTTTATAACTACAAAATGTCAAGAGTTAGGTGAATGAAATTTTGAGCACAGATTCAATCTCTAAAATATAGGTTCTTATCAAATAGGGGAAATAAACCTCTTATCAAATAAACCTCTCAAAAGGTCGACCGTTTATCAGTATGTTCTTTCTGATACATGCAAAAGCAATAACTAATAAATACAAAGACTAAATCATTGAAATTTGTATGTTATCTTGTAACTTTAACTGTCACAACGGACTGGACAAGACAACTGGAAGTTGAACAACTTCGTGTAGAATTTTAGAATCATTTGGAAACAAAAAGCATCTAAAATACACAGATTAATTTAAAATGCTAAATTCATAGAAAGATCTATATTTCTTAACTATCGTTCTATAATTTTATGTGAGGTATTCGTGTCCATACCTAAGATTCCCAATTTTATGTAAAGAAAGGGAGATAAGGCCTTTATTGGAGGATATGAGAAAAGTTTCAGGGAGACCACTTAAGCTTATTTTATTTTATTCTAATATATATCCTTTACAAATTGTTTACATAAAAAAGATGGGAAAATAAACTGTTCTTGTTGAAACGGGAATGACGATTTATATTCGCTTGTGAAAGACATTTTCTGAAATATAGTTTTTCAATTTAAACAAACTGAATTTTCAATTTAAATAAATTGAAAAAAAAACTGTTTATTTAAATGTACTAAAATGTAATGCTTTTAATGGAATTTAGGAATTTTTGCTTCATAATTGCAATTTTTGCTTTTTTTTCTACAAAAGGAAAATTACAATCGACAAAAAATTCCAACTTTAAGATTTTTATGAATTTACAGGTTTTAACTTTCCTGGATCAATAAAAAAATATGTTTGTAAACATGTTATGTCAGAAATTTTACAAGATAGAACAGATGAAATTTAATATACTGTTTAAAAACCCAAATTTATAAATTACCATCAAATTTAAACCAAAAATATTTTAAAGAGAGTCTATCCACTTATCCTTGATGAGTACTTTTCCGTTAGCCGGACGCCAGCGAAAAATCTCCAAATAATGTAAAATTCCACCAAATTTCTTACCGTGATTTTAAAGTGAAAAATCGCTAAATAATATAGAATTCCGCCAAATTTCTTACAGAGATTTTAATGCAATAAATCGCTAAATAATGTTGAACGACAAATTTCTTACAGTGATTTTAAAGCGAAAAATCGCTAAATAATGTAGAATTCTGCCAAATTTCTTAGAGATTTTAATGCAAAAACTCGCCAAATAATGTAGAATTCCGCCAAATTTCTTACAAATATTTTAAAGCAAAAAATCGCCAAATAATGTTGAATTCCGCCAAATTTCTTGGGTGATTTTTCGCTAACTCCCATCAAACGGAAAATTATCCCCTAAACATGTATATGAATACAATAACTGAAAAACAGAACAAATATAGAGATGAAATTCAGTTTGTGATTTTATGACTAGAATAGATCTGTATCAAATTTTAGATCAAATAATCTGTGGAAAGATTTAAAGTTTGCATATTCCATATATGAATGCAAAATATTTTGCTAAAAACAAGCCAAATGGATGAATTTTAATTTATGATCTTAGTTCTGTTATTACAGAAATCTCTCTAATTTTTTACCATATCTATTGATTGGACAAATTATTCATGAGTATATGAACACGGTAACTTCAAAAGAGACCAAGCATAATAAGTAAATTTTGAGCCCAGTGGAGATATGGGAAGAGGTTTAAAAGAAAAATTCGATTTTCTTAGCTTTATAACATTAAACATAAAGCACATCATATTATATAAATAATCCAAGAGAGAATACTCCTACTAATTTGGACCGATAATGTTTTTTTTTTTATTTTTGAGACATATCTTTCACAAAACTGCTGGCTTTGGACGAGCCGCCATTGAATCGAGAATTGGAATTCGTTGTTTACGATGTTGTACTTCTTGTTTAAATGGTTGTGAATTGTCATTGTTGCCTGTGTACTGCTGCATGTTCTAACGCACACTGTTCTTTCGTGTTATCGACTCGCTATTCGTTAAGTCTGTGATTTTCGTTGTTGACGGAGTAAATACTCGAAACGACTCTCTAAGATGGTTCTGTTCCGATTCAAGATGTTCTTTGAGATTGTACAAAATTGATTCTATGATGTGGTTTTAACTGAAATGTATTGTATTGTGATTTTAAAAATTTTTCAACTTTCAGCCTATGTGTGTTTTTTTGTTTGATTTCCACATACCACACACCTCTATCTGCTAAACAAAACATTATCCAACAACAACAAAAAAAAATTTTTGTTGAAAAGTGAGCCAAAGGGGCGATGGTCAATCTGATTGCACCTTTGGTTTATCCGGAAAGAACATCACCCCCTTTCCGAAAAGGAGATTTAGCGCCACATATGGAAACCTATACTGTTGTTACTGTTCTACCGTCAGGAGAAAAACCCTGGTAACCCTAAAAGTAAGAATCCGTTGCCTTGGAAACGAGATATTCTATTATATTTTGGGGGTGAAGGAAAGGTTTGCATTTTATTTGGCGCCAAAAGAACTGGTTTGAAGAACCATTATCGTTAGAAGAATCGCCGATTAGAAGCCTCATTTTCCTTTGTACTTCGGTCCATGCCTAATGGTTTTTGTGTGTGTGTGATGTTTCCCATCAATTCTATTTCTTGTTTTGTTCCGTCAATCTTTGATCTCAGCTATGAAGGAGAACCTGAGTTTATGTTTTAATTATATTGCAGATTTGTTTTATACAATGACTACATTTAAAAGTGGGAAAAGGCAATTTGAAATTTTTGCCGTATTTGCGCTGAGTCAGCCAAATGTTTTAGCCTGTTTTAATTCCTACTTCCCTCCTTACTTAGACTCGTCTACTTACGGCAACCATGTTCAGGGTTTTTCTCCTGACGGTAGGTCAGTAGATGATATCTTCCTCCTGGAGACACGATGCAAGAGAGCGGCGAGTTGGCGATTTTGAAAAGTTCGCCAAGGGAGTGATGGTCAATCTAATCGCATCAAAAATTTCACTTGATAATTTAACGGTTGATGTGTAGTTTAACCCCTCTCTTCGCCAAATTGAAGATAATAGGCCAATGCTGTCAGTTATTTTTACTATGAAAACCCTCAGTTACCTTTCTTCTTTGACTGGAAGAGTTCCAAAAAACATGGCGAATTTTCATGGTTGGCGAATCGACGATTTTAGAAAAGCGCGCCAAGCAGGGGGTTAAACTACAATCGCTCCAATTTCAAATATTTGATTTTAAAGCATTCAATTAGAAATATCTCACTTTTATCAATTTAAACATAATAACATAATAATAATAACTAGAGAGCTACACCACCTGATGTGCTCGCCAACTCCCAGGAACTGCTAATGCAATTCTTTTCGGTTGGCTCCGCGATCAAAGATCGCTCGCCAACTACTAAACCATTTTACTCTAACAACAAATACAGTCAAATTCAATTTTTTTCGAGAATGTGATAAAACGGTACTTGCGTATTAGACCGTCAACGCCAAGGGTTTAGTAACTCATTGGTGACGTATTCAAATTTAAAGATAAGCCACCGAAGCCAATTCGTTATTTTGTTGACAAAATAACGAACGAACGTTAAGGTTTGAACCATTTTTTAAATAATGTTTTTTTTGCCATTATTAGCGGTTTAGCAACTTATTGGTGATGCCTTCAAATATGGCGTCAAAGATTGATGGTCTAATAAGTAAGTACCGATAAAACAATAGTAAAAAAAATGGGTGCAACAGGAGAATCACCCCTTCATTTGGCGCTGCTTGGCACACTTTTCAAAACTCACCAACTATCAGCGTTTTGATTTGTTGAATCAAATTGAAATTCAGCGGTTTAAAAAATTCAACCAATCAGAAACAATTCGGAAACCGGTTTTCCTCATACGATCACAAGATTTGGCACGTTTTCGCCCTTTGGAGAAGTGGAGGTTTGATTCTAACAATATACAGCAACGACCAAACAATATAAAGCAAAAAGAACTTTCACAAAAATCACCTGCATCAAGTTTCTTTGTAAACACAAATAACCGTTCTTTTAAATAGTTATAAACATCCAACAAAGGAATAAATTTTTTTAAAAAAAAATGTGCTTTTATCACCAACGTGTCACCATATTTTGCAGCACATATTTTTGGTAAATTCAACAGATGTTCCAAATAATTTTTTAATCATGATAACATTTCAAGTATTTGTCACTTAAATTTACTTCTTTTTCCCAGCAACGTGCTTGCAAAATGAGCATAGTCTTGAAAGTCCCACAACTATGCTCCTGTAGTTCTTTAACCGCTCTGTACACATAAACGTTTAACCCTATCCCGTTTATTACGACTGGATTTTCTTGTGAACGATTCTTGAGCATTTTCATTCGGCCTGTCTTCTCATCCTCAACGTTTTCGTTTTAAAATCGATACGGCACGGCTTAAATTCATTGTAAAAAGATTTGTCCGTATTTTGATCGATAACATTTTGTTCAAAAAAATTCAAATCGATGCAAGAATGGCGCTCGCCTAAATGGCATTATCTGCCTGCAAGAGATCCACATAAAAATTCTATTAACTTCTGTATATTATAAATTAAAACAGACATTTAATTATGAAATTATGAATAACATTAAAATATACAGTCGTCTTCGAAACCTTTATTGTCATCGACAAATTTTCTTAAAAACTAAACCATAATTTAAAGAAGATTAAAATGAAATCTGCTTTGCATATTTCAATGCATCATGTCAGAACATCATTTCTTGAACGGCCAAGCGCACGTACTCGTGCAAGTTAAATTATATTTTTATTCGTTTTAATCGTTTCATTTGAATGAGTCACTTTAGTGTCGCATACGATCCAGAAAACTCTGTCTCGACTTGATTGTTTGAAAAAACGTCGCATTTCCTATTTATTTCATTTCATATTATCGCGTGCTCAAAATGACATTTTTTAGGTTTTATTTCCTGTAGTCATTCACTTATTTTTTTTAATCAGAACTTTTGTGAAGATGATGGCAACGCGTTATTAAAAGCTGACTTTTTGAGAGGCTCGTGTAGATAATAAAATCTCAATTTTTCGCCTACGGTTTTTCTTATTTTTTTGCCTACGGAATTTTTTTGACGCTCATTTCCAAAATAACATCATGTTCTGACATGAAAAAAAAATTATTACATTTTTTTTAAACCTAGAAATTTAGAGAATTGTTTTGCACAACCAAATAACTGCTGTGCATGGTAAATGGACTGAAGCTGATATTGGAAAAATAAAACAGTATATCATCTGCAAGCTAGAACATAAATAATTGGTATTTAAATATTTCTTAATCCTAAATAAAGAATAGCATGATACGGATATGATTTTCTTGCATTAGAAGTTAAAATTTCATCTACGACTTTTGGAAACAACTATTACTAATAATAATGATTCCCGTCTCTACATTAATTAATTTTAATTCCATTAAATATATAGTATTAAGATATGTCCCAATACTGTATAATTTTTGCTAATCTTTTTCATCTGTAATAACTGGCATTTAGAAGCGATAATTAATGAGATATCGATTACTACAGGACTAAGTACTTTACAACAGAAATTCAATAATTCTGACATACTTTTACTCATTCCCAAACAAATATCTGCAGCCTTACACTATGTTTTCAATTAAACTCTCATTCACAAGTCATCCTTTCTGAAGGGTGTCCCAAAATTATTACAATATTTGAATTCGCCACATTTAGTACAGTAAAGTGTTAGCAACCTTATTAAAAAAGTAATTTGACAGCTGATAGTTTAATTTTAGTCAAAGTTGAGTGTTACACGATAGAACAACATATTTTCATTGTTGTAAAATATTTTTAAATACTGAAAGCTTGGTGACCGCAGTTCAAAAGTAAGAGAAATGGCCCACTAGATCGTGGGATTTAACCTCAATGGATTTCTTTATATGGATTATTTGAAGTCAAAAGTCTATATAAACAGGTGCGCGCGCATTGAAGAAAGGAATTCAAAACTGCATCAACGAAATTCAGCCACATTTATTCAAAATGATCACGGAAAATTCCGACAAAATCAAGTCTGGGGCACCATGTCGTAATTAGGGTTGCGTATATTTTGTTGGGGCTCCAATTATTGAGCCGTTTTAAAAAACCGTTTAGATACATTTTAACTACAGAAATCAAACGTTTGATTTTTACTACGAGCTTCACCGAGGCAATGTCCAAGAGCGTTCCGAAGAGAAAGAAAGAATAGCTTTTTAGAAGGTAAGCTCGTCAATAACCGGAGGATGAGATGGAGCAGCAATTACTTCGACGGAGCCTGTAGTTTGCAGATATCAGATATGATTTATGATAGATATATATGATTTATTATAGGCATTCACTACGCCAGAAAAGCCGAGGGTGACATTTGCCCTATGTGTTATTTCATATATATAACCATATCCTGTGTACATTACAATTCACTAAAAATATAAGAATTTAAAGAAAAAAGACTGTTCTTAATTTAATGTAAATCTTACGTAAACTCGTTGTTGTATCGTGTAACGCTCCATTTTTACTAACTCTAAGCTATCAGATTTCAAACGGTTTTATTATTAAGTTTGCCAACACTTTAACTGCATGATTGATAAAAATGGAAGAGAACATAAAATGGAAATAAAGGGATATATATCAATTAATATTGATAACAGTAGATTTGCGAATCTCTGAAATGACAAGACCTTCTTAAAAATTTGATGAAAGTATATTGTAAAAAAGCACCTGTTATTTCATATAACATACTGTTACATAGCTGTAATTTTGCATCCCACCAAGAACAATGCCATCGTAAGAAAGACCTTTTTAAGATTAGCTTTGTGGCGTGCTGATTGGGTGCCGCGTTTGTGATGTCAGGGCTTGGCGACCATTTGGCGACAAAATAGATAGTACTAGAAAGTTCAAGAATTTTTTCGGTCCGTCCATAGGTTTGAAGAAATCTTGAGAGCTCTGAAATATTCTGTATTTAGTAGAGAAATGTCTATTGGAAGTCAACATAGCATGGCAAGCTCGAGTGCATCCCATGAATCACCCCCAAGATCCGATGTCCGATATCCAAGCCATCACAGAAATAATACTCCCATCAGATATTCCGGAATTGGAATGGCTGCTATAGGATCCATTACTACAAAAGCAAAAACACAAGCAAAACTGGCGCTATCTAGTGTAAAAGAAACCAAATTAAAAGATCCAGCT
>JAOUZG010046976.1:1230170-1258110 GCA_026289955.1 Argiope argentata
AACAGCTAACGGAAACAGAACAACCCACGGAAACAGCTACAACTGGCACTATCTAGTGCAACCGAAAACAACCAACAAATTAATTAGGAATATGGTTGCCATCCAGCCAGATATAGAGAACGAAAGAGAAAATATCATCAAACTTCTTACTGAGAAAAAGGAAGCGTGTGTACTCTCTTAGAGCTTCGACAAAAGACCACTTAAAATAATTATAAAAGGACACAGAGAAAGATGAGATTGTTCGAGAATTATCAAACTTACAATATGAAGTCGTCAGAATTTCTCAGTTTAAAAATTTTCGATTTAAAACCCTTCACCCAATATTTTTACTTGAAATCAAAAAATCTAGGAAAGCCATCAATATCGATAATGAAAATTATCTACACCATCTGAGAATTAAAATCGAAAATTACAGAAAGAAATCAACCGCAACGATATGTTACAACTGTGCTGGATACCATCACTCTGCTGGAAACTGCAAGATTACATCGAAATGTATAAAATGTGGTGGTGCACACAGAACAAGAAACTGCGAGATCCAAAAAATCTAAAATCCAGTAAGTATAAACTGCCTAGAAACCAATCGCACAGCCGCCTGGAAAGGGTGTAGAAAGTTTCCCAATATACCAAGCAGAAACAGTAGATGATAATATGGCGATATCGCAAGAGAACCAGTAATCAATCAACTCAGCCAGCCCAATTCAGTGAAAAGAAATAAGACGATCCGCCAACTTTGACAGCCATCAAAGACCTCCCATCTACCCTAGAAAACCTCCAAATCCTCTGAGAACTACTAGTTGAAACTCAGAAAAATTCTACAGGAATTCCCGAAACTGATAGAAGTTGCAAGACTAGGCAGGAAAAATAATAACAAGGAAGAAAAGAAGCTAATAATACTCAATGCTCTTATCGTCTAAGCTGTTCCAAAATTCAACCTGCTCAACTGACAAAAGGCTAGCTCCTGATTGGTCCATCGCCTACAATAGTTTATCCATCAACATCACCCGAAATCCGTCTAAAGTCTTCTTGCCTCACCCTCTCCTGCTCCCTTGGACAGCTCGCTTTCTATTGGCTAAGACAACTCTCCCTTTCAATCCCACCTGCCTAATGCTTTACTCTCAGAGGAAACAGCTCATTTCTGCATGCTCCGCCATCACGATATGCTCATGATAAATTACTAAACATCGTGTTTAACCAGTTTTTGTCATTTAAGGGGATAGTTCTCTTATTTGAGGGCGGGTGCCCGGACAACCCTCTCATTGAAGTTGAAGCTGAAGATGTGATTTGATCAGATTTGAGTGGTGTTCATCTATAGAATTGAGCCGGAAGCGAAGCTGGAGAAGACAAGTAACGAGTCTTCGAGAGAATAGCGTAGCAATGGCGAAGTCCAGCGCTGTGTTTAGTTCAAGCGAGTGTTGAACAACTGATCGTATTGTCTACTGTGGAAGCAGTAGTGTGTGGAGTAGCCAGAGTGTAGTGGTGAATCAGTAGCTAAAGCTTGGAGACAGTGATAAGTTCAGCCGTCTGGAGAGAGCATAGAGCGAAGCTACAAGGAACCCCTCTCCTGCTTGATTCTGTCTGTATTTTGAGAGTTGTGAACTAGTACTACTTGTGGGCTATTGTCTACTGCTGTGTGATGTCCTGTGTTCGTCTCGTCTATACATATCTGAGTATTCGTCGTCTTTGTATTATGTCTTCGTTTGTAAATAAATGTCATTGTTGTTGTTTTTCTACCGAGGACTGCTGATTGAGTGTCTTCATACAACATACGTCCACCACTATATATAAAAACAAATCCGTCGGTGAGAATTTACTATCCCATAACAATATTTAAGCTATATAATAAAACAAAACATTATTATTATCATTCTGGGACTCTGAATGTCATTACCATGTTGCCCAAATAATCACAATAATATCACCCATAAACAGATAGAGCACCTAAACATAATAAGCATTTAAACATAAAAATGTAAAGCTTCTAACAACTAACGTTATCTAATTTAACATTTGAAATGCCAACACTTAACCACGGCCAAAATTTTTACCAGATTCGTCTCATAAAAAGAGACATTTCTTTTCTAAATAAAGTATAAGATTAATCCAAATGCATTTTTGGTCGCCTTAAGCATGCTTATTGACGCATAAGTAAAAATTTTAATTCTGAATCCACCAGATTCATCTTCAATTTTAACTCCATCACTTAATCCAAATGCATTTTTGAACACATTAGTACATTCTGATGCACCAGATTGATCATTTTTCATTACATTATTTAACCTAAATGCATGTTTGGACACTTTAAGCATATAACGCATTAGTACAAATTTTAACTTTGGATTATCCAGATTAGCCACCAATCAATGGCAAGCTTTTTTTTGGTGAGGGGGGGCGTATAGAAAATAGCAAATTTTAATAAATATTATAAAATATATGAAATAAAATTTAAGAAAATGTATTATTATAATAATTAATATTAAAAAAGATTAAAATGAAATCTGCTATGCATATTTCAATGTATCATGTCAGAACATCAATTCTTGAACGGCCAAAGCACCATGTGCTCATGCAAATTAAATTATATTTTAATTCATTTTAATTGTTTCATAGAAGGAGTCACTTTAGTATTGTAAATGATCCAAAAAAACTTTGTCTCGCATTTATTGTTTAAAAAAATATCACATTTCCTATTTATTTCATTTCATATAATTGTGTGCTCAAAATGACATTTTTCAAGGTTTTATTTACTGTAGTCATTAACTTATTTTTTTTTAATCAGAGCTTTTGTTAATGTAAATGGCAACATGTTATTAAAAACTGATTTTTTTAGGATGCTCATGCAGATAATAAAATTTTTATTCTTCACCTTCAGATTAAAATGTTTATTTTCTGCCTACTAATTTTTGTTGACTCCAGAAAACCTCATTCCCAAAACAAAATAATGTTCTGACATGATAAAAAATAATTGTTATACATTATAACAAAACCAAAAACATTTATTTGACTCTTCTTTCTTTTATTTTACAATGTACAGCATGAATTGTCAAGATACATAAATTAGCATCTTCTAATATCAATGAGTTACATGATTTATAAATCAATTTAACTTAATGTATTCGATTATTGTGTTTAGTTAGAAAATAATTTATTACATACATTAAAAGATTGCCAGTTTTAGGAGGTAACATACAATATCAAAGAATACTAAAATAAATTTTACACTGAGTGTTGATACATGATGAAGTGAAAGCTGTTTCAATATTTTAAGATCAACAATATTATTAAATCAAAATTTGTCATCATAATAAATAAATAATATATATAAAATGCTTTGTTCAAAACAATTTAAAATATTTTGATCAGGCTGTGCAAATGTTAGTAATAGGAAATTAAAATATTATTAATGGCTTACAAAATAATAACTTAAAAATTATACTTTAATATGAAATTTTAAAATATTATGTTAATAGAAAATAATTGCTAATACCGAGTTTCAGTGGAAGTAGAAAATCTTGTCAAAAAATAATTTGAACGTAATTTTTCAGGATACAAGATCACCATTTATATGGGAAGAATAGTCATTGCCAATGATTGACTTAAGTACAGATCCAACACAAGCAATTTTGTTAAATAATTAGAATGGCTATGATTAATTAGAATCTTCCACAATCAACGGAATTAAAGAGATTAATTAAATGATTCTCAGATGGGAAGTACAAAAAGAAAAGACAATATGATTTGATTTTCATGGTGACCGTGATAAACCCTCAAATCATAAAAAAAAACAGCCAATAAAGTAGCCAAATTAAGAGCAACGATGCACACTTTCACTTTGGGTTAATTTTTTTATTAATTCTAACTTTCCGTTATACTCGTGAAACTGTGATTGTAAAAATCAAGATGTACCAAAAAGTATATTCCATTGGCTACAAGAAAGACCCTTATAGCACAAGTTTAACAGCTTTCAGCAACAAGAAGTCAATAGAATGAACCAAAAATTGATACAATTTGAGTTGATGTAATCTGAGTTAACATTTGGAAGAGGAAAATGCCCTCAAAAGCAAATATACATCAAGATGATAACCATTATTTCTTTAACTGGAAGACATCATCAATAAATGGATTATTAACAACAGAGTAATCACATTGGAATTACACTCATACTTTTCGAATGTGCATAGATTTATTGAACAATTTGGATACTGCAGCAGCAATAAAGCATGAGCTATAATTTAGCCATAATAACCATTACAGGTCACAATATAAATCTTCCCATAAGAGGTATGTCTCAATACTGTTGGAAAAGTGGATGAAACCATAAAACAGGATATTTTGCATCCTCATATCTGAGGGAACATAGGAAGAATGATGGAGAAAGTGAGATGCTTGGCAATTTACATTATCAATACTAAGCATTTGCTTTTACAAGAGTTATAACATTTATAGCAATTGCAAACAATAAATACATTCCCAAAAGAATTCAAAATATTACAGTACTGTATAAATGGCATTATTCAACATTTTTTTCCCTTAAGTAAATATGAATTGCAAAAGAAAAAAATTACAGTTTCTCTCCCCCCCCCCAAATAAAGTTTACTAACTCTGAAGCAAAAATTAAGGGAGCAGTTTTTACTTTCAAGAAAACATGATTATAAGCATTTAAATATCAATACAGATTGAACTTATATGGATTCAGTTCGAATAAGACTGCAATAACAAACAAAATACCTCCATTACACAGAATTAAAACAAGTAAAAGGGCTTTTATTATTTTATTTATATATCAGTTGAACTTTTTTAAGCAAAATAAAATATAAACAAACAAAAACATGACTAATATTTCTGTTAACGGTAAAGTAGGACATTGCAATTTCACAAATTATAAGATAAAAGCATGAACAAAGCATACATAGAAAATAAAACATGTATTACAAAGGTAATAAATCATTTTTAAATAAACCAAATTGGCATGAGCAGTTTTGTTGATGCAAAAAAAAAATCTGATTAAAGAGTATTTAGCAAATTAAAGTATTAATGGGAATTTGATGAATTTTCTTAAATCTTCAAGTTGAACTTCTCTATATAAAATCCAAAGATTCAAGAAAAAAATTCATATAAAAATTTTGATATATAGAAACTAACATTAAAAATTCTTTTTTATCATTTTTTAACAAAGCACATTCAATTTTTTCAAGTTAAAAAATGACTAAAAAATTAAAAAACTATTTTAAGTAATTTACAAACAAACAAAAATATCAAAGAATTATTGGTGTTTTTATTTTTCATCATACTTCCAAAAAAAATTATTAAAATACTTCCATATTTGAAAGTTTTTGTTTAGGGAGAATAATTAATCCAATGCTAAATTAAGGTAAAAAATCATAGAATTAAGTTAAGAAAAGATTTATACAACATAAGCTAAAAATCTCATATGACTTAACTGTCATTCATTTTGCAAACAAGTTCTAGCCTTCCAATAATTCCTGTTGCTGTAAGAATATATGAAACAGTTTTATATTATATATTTTATTTTATTTCTTATAAAAAAGTCAATTATTACTTTCTGCTTTTCCAACCTATTGATAAATATAACCTTAAAATGCAAATTTTTTGTTAGTAGGTATAAATTTTATTCATTGTGGGAAAAATTGTTTTTCTTTTGACAATTCAAAATTTTTGAAAATGTTCATTATATGGAAGTTCAACACATGGTATAACTACTATATTTAAGATAGAATATTAAGAGGTATATCAAATATCTCTCAAAGGTGTAACTTGTAAAAAGCAGCTATTTAATTGTTTAAAACCTAGTGATTCTAAACACACATAATTTAGAATTTTTTTTAAAAATACTACGCAAATTTTGAAGGCATATTTCCAAATAATTTACTGTTATAATACAATAGGAATAGTTGCATCTCTATTGAAAAAATTATTTCAATCAATAAGGCAAAAGTTAACCAAATTTTAAAATATAATTACTTAATATTTAATAAAATGAATAAAACTTAAAAGCTTAATCATGCAGGCATTATAAATCAATAATAATTAATTTTTTAAACCTGGTAAAAATTACAATATATGATAAACAATTTTCATAAATATATGAGAAAAATTATTTATATATTTATAGTAGGATTAACACTAGAATGTCCAAGATTTCGATTATCATTAAACGTCCACCGGTGTCGACACTGCAATATAAAATTTATAAAATAACTGTAAAAATAAATAATTCCAAGACTACTGTTCAGTAAGATTTATTTTAAAGACTTTTTAATATTATGTGCTCTGCACAAGTTTCGAAAATCGAATGAATTTTTTTATGAACAGATAATCAATGCTGTGTAACGAAAAACTTAGACATGACAATTTTAGATTAACTGATTCATTTTCACTGTGAGCCTAATAAAACAGCATTAAAGGTCAAAAAAATGTGTGATAGTAATTGAGGAAATTTGTTTTACTAATAGTATCTACTTACAACAGCTATTTATAATGATAAATTGCCTTGGAATGGAAAAGATAACAGAGGACTTTCTAGATATATTTAGTCGTAAAATCTCTCCTTATTGACCTAGAATCATAAAAATTCTTCAGTATAATGGAAAATGATTAAAGGTCATGAAAAATGTTCCAATTCTCTCCTAAAATGCAGAAAGGAGGACAAATTAAACAGACTCGGGTGTCCAATCTACACTGACAGACATTCTAGTGTTATATTTATATTAGTAGAAATAAAATATAAATATCAGTAAAATACAGTAACATAAATAATTCTTTGTTTCTTTAGGATTGAAATTTAATATCATGAAACAGAATCAAAACATAAAAACCAAGATAGATTCCTAAAAATATTCAAGAAAAATAAAAAAAATGATTAAGTTGCTAAAATAATCAATTAAAACAGGAAATTTTTATCCTCTAATCTATTAATTTTACAACCAACTTAACCAGAAAACAGCATGAAAAGTTGGTAATGATTTTCTCCAATTAAGTACATAGAGTGATTATTTTTCTATTTACACAATGAACAAACAATAAAAAAATAAACAAGCACTCGCTATAAATTAATAAATTTAATATATTGGCAAATATTTAACATTTTAATAAATAAAATTAAGAAGAGTTAATAACACAACATAAAAGAAATATATACATATAATTCTCTCTGCACATAGTTTTCAGTTTCAAATAAAATGCTTTCAAGATAATTATTCCAATTGCTAAAAACTTATATTATCAAGTGATTAAAATTGCCTAATACAAGCACAAAATACAGCTTCAAGAATTAAACTTTTTTTTAAGAGAACACATTTTTCTATGCAAACATTCCAAAACTTGTATTACAGGAAAAAAAATGAAATACTAATTTTAAGCAAACCAAATTGCAACTGGTTCAACAACATTTGAAAAACAAAGCATCAGTAATTATAATACTTTGAATGAATTCCTGAAAAATATTTATAAATACTAATACTAACATAAAATTCAAGAACTAATAACAAAATTTATAGATTAACATATCAATTAAAATTTTCTTTTTTAGGGTGTATATACCAATATGAGCCAAATATTTTTTAATGAAATTCTTTTGTGATAATTAAAACTATTAATAATTAATTAGAAACAGTGCAAACATTTAATAATTTGATTGAAATATTTCACTAATCATAACGCTTACAGCTCTTTGAATGTCCTTGAAATGCATCCTAATTAATAGGAAATTTCAAGATCTATTTCACGATTTTTCTATAATTCTAAAAATGTCTTACTATCTGACAAATGTTTTTTTTTCTTTCCTTTATCTTTAAGAAGGATAATTCGATGAACAGAAATTGAGCAATTTCATTTCTATCTAGCACTTTTCAACAATTCCATTTATATCAAAATAGCACAAAAAGCATTTATGAACCAAAAAAGTTTCACATTTTATTGTTGTTTCCTCACAGCAAAAAAAAGTAATAAATAATATTAGCTAAAATACTTAGTAGCAAATATTACCTCTCAAAAATACACATTCCCTCACTAATAATGAATTATTTTTAAAAATCCAAATTCAAAATTCAGTTTTCAGAAATGCAAGAAACTGTTAACAACCACATACTAAATATAGTATTCAAACTACTATTGAAATTACAGATTCTTTTTAATAATAAGAAAATTCATCAAAATCACAAGAATAAGTCCTCAAAATAAAATGCAATTCACTTTAATTTCCAAATAGTTAACTACTGCCTATTTTATATATACATAGTTTCCTTTAATAAAAAGCTTCTGAAGCTGATAGCCCAACTTTTCATTTTAAAGGCAATGTAAAAGTTTCATAAAGAGATTGATTCTGTTTAACTTTCACAGCAATGTTCCTCAGCTGTCACTGAATTCTGTCACTGAAGGATAAAACAAACAAATTTGAATAAAATCTGTCTGATTCCTTATTCTGACGAACTTGATTCTCCATTTCTGGCAGGTCTGCTGCTGTTAGTTGACAAAATTCGATAAATATATTTGCTGCGAGAAAAAATTAAAATGAGCACAAATTGTATATTTTATATTAATGCATATAAATACATCTAAACAGGATAATAATAGGAAATAAACAAAAGAAAATTAAATCCTTCTACAGAATGTAAATATAAAAAATATAAAATTTTGGTTATTTCTTTAGCAACAAACAAACAAAATGTCTCAGGCAAGCAGGCAAAACAAATGCAATTTATTATTATCTAAATAAAAGTTTTAAATTCCTGCAAATATTTAAGCAAAAACAATGAAATATTGCATATTTAAGTGATTATAGATAATGACTTTATTGAAATTGTAAAGTTAAGCATTTGCCACAAAATAAATAGTTAACATGTTTGCATTGCCCTATTTAAAAAAATGAAGAACTATACTCAAATACATTCAAAAGAACTAAAACAAGCATCTTCTGAAAATCTTTAAAGCTGATCACTTTTACATAATTTTACCAACAAATATTTCTGTACCTTTATTTTATTTATTAGTTTTCTTCTAGCTATAAAGATTTATTCCATATGTATTAAGACAACAAAATCAAAAAAGGAAGTAAAAAAAGCTTATTTATTTAAATGTGGTATTATGTATCACATTAAAAATATGTGCAGCTGAAACTTTAAGGGGAAAAAAACACTTTTCAGCCACTTATTTTTAAGCTATAGCAGATGTTAAAAAAACTTGGATGCAAAAGTTATTCATTATAATGAGTTACCACAAAACTTTACCCACCCAATATCCAATGTAACAAGTTTCCAAACATATTGCAGTAAAATTTAATTGCTTTTGTTCAAGTAAATCTTTTATACAACAGAGCAATCTTATTCTCAATACAGATAATATGAAGCATTGATAAATAATATTAATAAAATAAATAATTAATATTCTTTTATCACTTTTAATAAATAAAAGTTAATTAGAAAAAACTTGAATACAGTTTGTCCCAAGCAAATAATAATAAATTTTTGGCCATTTTCTAATTTGAAAAGAAATACAAATTCTTTTTCAAACAGAAGTATAATAATGCCTACTAATTTTCTTTAATATAACCTTTTAGACTTTATATTCAATGTGAATCTTTTTTTTTTAATTTTAAAGAAATACGAATGTTTATTATTTATTAAAATATAAGAAGCATATGTATAATGTAATTCCAATATTTAAGTTAATATCAAGGAGTTCTAGATAGCATTTAGAATAGTTCATTTTAAAAATAAATCAAAAAAGAGATATCATACTAAAAATCAACGTTTGTGAAAAAAAAAAACTTGCAAAAATGGTAGGTTAAATACATTCTAAAAAATAACAATAAATAAATATCACAAAAACAGTTTTTATAAACTGATTTTTTTTCTGAACTTTATATTTTTTAATCTGCAATATATACTTCACCTTTAAAAATATTATGAAATACTACATCATTTTTCCTCAATTCATGGTTAGATAGAGCAATATATATCGATTAAAATCCCATGAAATTAACTGGTTAATTAATAATTAAATGTCAGTAAAACTAAATTGCTGTATTGCCATCAAGAATACATAAGTATATAAAATTTCAGGAGGAAGATAATAAAAAATTTCTAAATTCCAACTTCATAAATATGAAATTAGTCAAATACATAAATTCAAAAGAAAAAAAATTATCATTAGGAAGATCAATTGATTAAATTTATCGTGTTTTTTTTTTCCAGTTTTACCACTAATCATTTACAACAAACAATTCATATACTTTTAATGAAACTATCAAAATAACAGAAACATCATTTATAATTATAGATAATAAATAAATCATTAATAATGATACAAATGTACATCAAACAGGGCGATGTTACCTTCTTTGTTTCCTTATTAATTCCTCCTTACGTCGAGATAACATGGTTTCTCGTTCTTGGGAGTTTTTTGAAAAGCGACAACCCTCGGCCCCCGTTACAATGGTAGACTCTTCTGTCCTGACTGTGTTATCAGATACTCCAGAATCTGAGCTATCTCCCCCTTCTCGAGAAATGGGTTCTCTCAAGTGAAGAGCTTCAGGACTCATGCCAGTAAGTGGAGCAGGATGTAAGGAATGACTAAATGAAGTTCTGGTTTCCCTCTGACAAAATAATAGGAATAATAAACAAAATTTATTTAAATCTCTATCCAAAAACATTCTGGTATTTCTAAGTAAATATATAAAATAATACATAATACTTTAGAATTGTTTTTATCCATTTTGATATCGTTAATTTTAACTGAATAGTTATAGTTGAATTGAGTTGAATTTATTGAGTTTTATTGGTGCAAGAGCCAAGCTTTGGCCAAGCTGCACCAGACAATTGGTTAAAATTATTTGATTAGCAGTTTAAAACCTACAAAAACATAATTTTCCTATTGTTTTTTTTTAATTCTGTGCTAGATATTGCCAATAAAACAAGGTATTGGTATAAAGACGATTTAAGAAGCGATAAAAACTAAGTAGAATTATAGAAACAAATGAGTTTTAAAAAGTGAAACAAATTTTTGTGAGGATATTCACCCACTAAGTCTAGAAGAGTTAATGGTAATGACGAAGAAAACAAATGATCGCGATGATAAGTAAAAGATGGACACCGTAATAAAATGTGTAAAACGGTAAAATCCACATTGCACGTCGGACATATCGGTGTTTGATTTCCAAGAAACAAATGTTTGTGAGTGAAACGAGTGTGTCCTATGTGAAGACGAGTGAGCTTTACATCAATCTCTCGCAGAGAAAGAGGAAGCCATAATCCCACAGAAGTTACTATTGAATGAAGTTTATTACGGACCTGGGTATCCCAGTCCTTTTGTGATAACTGATTTATAAACTTAGAGAAGGGTCTCTTTGCATCAGCATATACAAGAGATTGTTTCAGAAACTAAGCTTCCTTTGCAGCTTTATCTGCTAATTCGTTTCCAAAGATACCGACATGGCTCAAAACCCAACAGAAACTTATATTAAAACCCTTAATGCGAAGGTTATGTAAAGAGGATAAAATCAACAGCAAAGGGGTGAGTATGGTTGTTAAAATTAGCAAGAGTCTTCAAGGCACTCATGCTACCAGAATAAACACAAAATTGACGTTGGGCAGAAAGTGCAATTTGCTGAAGTGCACAAAAAATGGCTGTTAGTTCAGCAATAAAAACTGAACAAGAGTTATGCAGACGATGACTATGAATAGTAGATCCGAAAATTATTCCACAGCCAACGTGTCCAATGAATAGTTATAGCATTAACAATGAATGCAATATAAATACTTGTATATATCAACATATCTTTGATACACAAGATATAAACTCAATAATTAAATTTGTGGAAAATATTGTTTTAAAACATTTTTATTTACAACAAAAGCCATTTCACCAGCTTTCTGGCACAGAGGTAGAATGTCTTCCTTGTGTTCTGGGAGTCCCAGATCAAGTATGGCTGTTCTGATTGCTATCTGTGAGATGTGTGAATGTGCTCTCCTGTAAAAAGGGGCTGTGCAAGCAAATGTGGTGAGTGTGTAGCTAAAGTCATATTCTCGGCCCTAGTTGGCATTACTTCAAAAACAAGAGATGCTCATTCAGCTTAAATCTGTATGATGTATCATCAGTGGAGCTTGTCCATGGCAAGTGTCATAGGTAACAACCAAACATTTTTGAATTCATTAAAATTAGAGAAAAAATTTGGATGAAAATTAACTTGGCATTACTAAAAAGACTATTTTTATTTATTTATTTATTTATTTATTTGATTCTGAAATAGAATACAAATATTTTTTAGAAATAATATAATTAAAGAGTAAAAACATTAATAATTTAACTTGTAATCAAAAATCTAATAATTTTATAAACCCTTTTCCTTGGCAAGCTCTTGCTTTCCAAGAAATAATTATACCTCTATCAAATTTAGTATTTATCTAATGTCCTTTTGTTAATAGTTTCGAAAAAACTTTCCATCATGGATGTTAAATAAAAATTTACAAATAGTACTCATAAACATTATAATATCATGAAATTATAATACACTTGAATTGAAAATGCACAACAGATAACTGCATTAATGTTGTTTTAAACTCTACAACAATGTGCACTTATTAAGTAGATTTTTGCAGAATTTATATTTTTATCTTCATATTTCAAAAGAAAATACAGATCCAGCAACGTATGTACGTTTCCAATCTACCAGTTATCAATGTTGGAATAACCAATTATATTTTAGCTAAGGAACTAAAGAAAACAACCATAATTATTTATATTTTAACTAAGGAACTAAGGAAAGCAACTATAATTATATTTGTTTAAAAATACTAAATCAATAGAAATTTTTCAAAATAAAGTTTACCAAAGTAAGATTATTAATGAAATAATGTTCTGTCTATGACATACAAGGAAACTTATCAATTCACATTAGTGACATTAGTTCAACCAAAGCAATACTTCTATAAGTTTATCCCTCATCTTGTTTCATTTATTCGTAAAATAATTTAAGCAATTATTTATGTTAGAATCATCATCATTTACAATACTAAAAGAGCAGCAGTAAATATATATATACTTTAGAGCTACCTTTGTGAATATAATTTTTTTATTTATTTAGAGTAATTAATTCACTCACTACAGGTGCAACAAGTCTTCCTTCTAATATGTTATCAAGAGTTTGCTCTACAGAATGTGTCACCTGGAGATCTTCATGTATAATTGAATATGGCATGTGTGGAAAGACAGCAAGAACTAGATCAACCTAAGAAAAATAAATAATGTAAATATTCGAAAAACACAAAAAAATTCCATCAGCAAGGATTTTTTTAATTTTTTTTTACTAATAATAATTATGTATTTTGATACAATGCTTTAAATCCAAATTAATCTCCTACTAAATTTTGTTTATTAATACAAAAACTATCAAAGTTTCATCAGTCAATATATTATTTTAAAATATTTTGTTAGAGGTTGTTGTATACAATTTAAGAAATTTTGCAGAAATCATTGAAAATTAACATAATGGCTATTTAATTTTTTTTTTTTTTTTTTGCTAAAAAGTAAAAAAAATACAAACATGTGTAGGTAAATAATTATGTAATAAAAAAATGCAAAAAAAAGTAAAATGAAATAATTGACATATCTGCATCAGGCACATAATATACTTTGATATAAGTCAAAGGTTCACATATTTTTAAATAGTATCACCAGGCAAACCTTCAACATATCAGGCGATTTTCTGGCCACAATGATGATTTTTATTACAGTTCTAATTTTGTCGTAATAAAAATCATCATTGTGATCCCAATGATGCATCACATGTTTATTGAATAGCATATGTTCAATAATCATGCAAATATGCTAAAAAGAATTTTTTTAATAAAGGTTTTCAGTTATAAGCATATCTAGCATGTCAGAACTTGCTCTATGTGATTTCTGATTTTACTACATTTATAAAAGAAGAAACAAGCATTTTGTAACTGATTCTGTGGTACAGGATATAATGAAGATGGAAAAAAAAGTTGGAAAAAAATTTCAAGGATCTGATTTTTAAATGAAATACAGAATGAATCAAAAAATCAAACTATTACTTAGAAAAAACATTGATTGACTGTTCAAAGCATACCTATTAAATGAATTAATATAGTTAACTTTTTATCATTCCTATTATTCATGCATGTGTTGTGTGTTCCGATTTATTTTCAACGGATACTTACTTTACTTTGTTTTGGGTAGGCATAATTTTTTGATAATTTATTTATATTAATTGTAATTATTTAATAAAAAATAACTAAAATAAAGTTTTTCTTTGTTCATCTAAGTAGGAATTGACTTTTTAAATATATATATATATTGCTTGTTTGTTTGTTCTTTAATCTCGATCTTTCACCTGCGCTACATTTCAGATGTTTTGATATTTAACTAATAAGGGAAATTACGAGCTTACACATTGCACAGATATAAAACAACCCCACAGGAAAATAAAAATATGAAGTAAAATAAACTTACCATTGCATCATATTCAGCACGAGCAGGCATCATTGTTGGCCTCTCACCAAGCAAGCTGGTATGGCTAACTTCAACAGAAAAACTGGGAAGCCAGCTAACATATCTTGAACCTAGAATAAATAAATACTCGTAAATGTCAATATCACTCTCCAAGATATAAATAAAAGCTCTCAGATAGAAGTCATCATATAAATTTAAACATTCATTTTGTTAAATCTAACGTTTGTTCTGTAAGCTAAAAAAGGAAACATTTTCCCTATATTCTAACTTCCTATCTTACATACAATAAATATTAATTCCTTTAGTTTGTTTATTTTTTAAATTAGGAATTTTAAATTCTTAAAACATTTTCTATAAGTCATATTTGGTAAAATATTCTTGACATACTTATATTTTAAATTTTAAAAAATTCCTGTAAATTTTATAGCAGCTTTAACGACCCCCCCCCAATTAACATACAGCCCTAGATTGATATGAATGTTGATAAATTTTTAAAGAAATGAAATTCAAAACTTCATGATTCACTCAACTTTACAATTATAGGAGAATAGAATTTTATTTGAAATCAGAAGAATTTTTACTATACTTGAAAAAACAGGATATACAATTTTTGCTTTTTTTAAACAGATTGTCCATTGCACCTTTGTTATAAAACATAATTATTCACATCATTTACAGCTTTTTTTTTCAATTGAAAGTGCAAATCTCTCTTTTTTCTTTTTTTTAGTTTAGAAATCAGATTATAAAGCCAATGTTGGAAAGACTTGAATAATTCATGTCCAATAATAGTTGACACAATTATACAACTTTTATTTAGACTTCTCTTGTATATTAAATCTAGTATCACAATTAAAAACTGTACTTTTCCATTAACCGGGCATAAGGGGAAAATCGCCAAATAATGAAGAATTTCACCAAATTTCTTACAGAGATTTTAAAGCTAAAAATCACCAAATAACGTAGAATTCCTCCACATTTCTTTAGTGATTTTTCGCTTGTGCACAGCTAGCGGAAAAGTATAAGAAGCTTCAAACCAATATTTCTCTAAGAATGCCATTATCAAAGCAATAGAAAAAATCTGAAATCAGTGTATTTGTTAGCTTATTATTGAATGTTAACTGAAGAATGGCATGTATTTGCATTTTATGTATATGTAGGTCATTTTTAAATTAATTATAAAAAATCTACTTAATTTTAAAATTATATTTTAGTATGTTTTTGAAATAAGAAAGTTTCTCTTAAAGAATTTTTCATTTAACAATTAAAGTATCCATAAGTGAAACTTGCCAGTTCCAATTTAATTTTAAATGCTTTTTTTTAATTTTATGCAACTATTTACATAGATTTATGCAAAATCTGAAAATGTATCTAGTGTAATTCCTTTATTCAACAAAATATCTCAACTTTCAAGATGTCATTCAATTTGTTCTGCTAAATCTTACGTAAATGATGAAAAATCGTTTGCTTTACTGAATTTATTTCTATAAAATTCAATAAAAAAGATTAATTAATAAAAGATTCAGCATTACATTGCACAAAATAATCAATATTTTAAAATTAAATAATAATTTGTAAGATTTTTGATACAACTGAATTTAAAAACCCGAAATCTTTGCAAATATATTATATTCAATAAAAGTCTGAATACTTAAAATATATAAAAAGATTCCTTTTATGTCTAAAAAAGTATCTGAAAGTAAAAATGTGACTTTTTGCATAAATATTAAATATTTACATAAAAAAAAATTTAATTCTACTAAAATAAGGCTTTGGAACTTCTTTATCAGAAATTCAAATTCCTATTAGATCATTTTTATTACTTATTTAAAGGCTGATTCTTTCTTGTTACTGAACAAATAAACAAGAGTAACATTTAATTTACCATCAAAGTGGAATAAACGATTTGTATGTGTTGGCTGACGAGGATCTTGTCCAAGATGACCTCCATCAGAAGTTGTATTTCGTTTTGGCACAAGTGAAGTACGGCATGTTGGGCAATTTGTAACTTGCTCTAACCATGAATGTAGGCAAGAACTAGAAATAAATGCATAAATAACAACCTTAAAAAATAAATTAGTTGAAATGAAACAAATTTTAATATTAATAAAATAATTTAACACACATAAACTACAGGGAAGGAGGAGTATTAAATGTTTAGTTTAATAACAGTAATTGAAAATTAATAAATACAACAAAAAGAAAAAAAATGAAAAAAAAATCAGCTGAATTCATTCTCTGTTTTATATTTATAGCAGGAAGATTTCAAAAGTGGCATGCCTATTTGTGAATGAAGCCACATAAAACTAAAATCAGTTAACCTCAAAAATTTAGGAAGATTATTCTGATGAACTTATAAATTATAATACAGATATTAATCAAATAATTTAAATGAATTAAATTTCTTTTGTCCATACTCTAGTACAATAATAGAAATTTCCAAACATTTTAAAAATAAAATAGTAGAATTAAAAAAATTAAGGCATTGTAAAAAACTTTTCAACTAATTCATAGAACTGAATAGATTTACAATATTTTTATTTTATATTTTTCCTTTGGGAAAAAAACATGAAAGAAAAAAAATAATTGGTTGTTTCATCAAGCAGAAAATCTATTATTTTTTAACCAAAATTATTGTTGCCCAACAGGAGAAAAAAAAAGAATCAATAGTTTTTTTTTTTTTTTTTTTAAATTGAGTTGAGTCTAACTGGTATTTCAAACTATATATCATTTTTAAATATTAATAATATAAAATAGCATATTAATGTATATAACAATAATCATATAATACAATTTAATAATTTGAAAGACATTAATATAAAAAATATAGGTAACAATGAAAGATAATTAATGCAATTAACATACGTGTGGAAAAAATGACCACAAGGTAATTTCCTAGCTGTTTCCATTTTATCCCAACAAATAGCGCAATCATCAGTATTAACCTCGAGCTCTTCTTTTGTAGCCAATGGGAAACTAAAATAAACAAATAAAATATTTCAATAATGCATTTACAAGAACATTTTATTACAAATCGCTTAGAATAGTCAGACAAATATGGTTAGAAAATGAGTTTGGTATGAATGTTGCATGTTTACTAACAAACTAATTTTTAAAAAAGAATATTTAACTTACTGTCTTTCTAAATGTCGAGATACTCTTAAATAATTATTGTGACGAGCTATTTTTTGTTGAAGTTCATTAAGAAAGCACCGCAACTGGACACATATTACTAGACTTGCTACTGAGATGAAAAGATTTCTCCACAGCTGAAAATAAATAAAAATTCATACAATCCAAACAGATTATTTCATATTACACAGTATTTATGTTGTTTATAAGATTTTAAAAAGTTACAGAAAAGAATAAAGGATTAAAAGTTAAAGATTAGGATTTTTCTAGCTGTAGATCATAATTCTAAATTATTTTATAAAGAAATTATTATGTTATGGTATAAAAATTTGCACAGTATTCTTTCAAGTTTTTTAACATTGATAAAAACTATTATAAAAATTACCAGAATCTTATTATATTATCCCCAACAGTTATAATATCTCCCTTTCACATTTTAATCTTAAAAGTGTCTCTAGTTACTATCTCAGATTTTTTATAATCAGAAAATATTAAAGTCCTCAAGTTATGAAATTGCATGCTTCCGAATATTTACACAATTCCATCATTTAAGAAAATGTTCTTAATTAAACCTGAACTTTAAGAATAAAATAAACCTTAAGAATTCCATCATTAAAAATCATTTAAAGAGAAGTAATGAAAATAATTTCAATAATCTTTATAAATGTGAAAGATGAAAAGAGGTAAGGAATATGAGATGCAAATAGAAATTCATTTTGAACTGCTTAATTTAACAGGAAAAATTTTCATTTTACATCTTGAATAAATATCTGATACTGTTTTAGAAAATGGTTAAAATTTAGTTAAAATAAATAAATTGATATAGAAAATAACACTTATTGAATATATGGTAATAGAATAGCTATAGCATGAAAAATAAAAACATTACAAAATAATTTAATTACTTTTCTCTAACCAGAAGAAAAGTAGTTACGTAGAATCATGACAACAAATAGATAATTAATTTACGTTAGATATTTATTTGAGGTAAGAATTGTGAATAAAAGCAAAACATTCTATTGAATTAATGATGAATATCTGATAAAACATTTCCATTTTTATATACATAAGTACTATCCCCCCCTGCTTTCTGTCTTCTCTAATCTCAGGTAAAATACAAAAGCGGGGAATTGAATTGCTTGGTTCTTCTCCAATTTTGGAATCTATTTAAATAATTGAATTATATTAAAGGTTCATTTAGAATCAATAACAGAGCTATATGGCAATGGAACTAGAAATTTTGAACCTTGATCAGATAATGAGGATGCTGCCTGAGCTGGCATTCTCCTTTACAAACTTCTGAAACATACCAATGGGGTTAGGTCCACAACATCAAATTTAATGAGCCCTATGCTTCTGTATGTAACAAATTTCTGATTTAATCAGTTATCATAGTTAGGATGTACTAAAAAAGCTATTACCTTACCAGACTACAGCAGCCCAAACTTTGGAATCACAAACAACAAATTGTTGCACAATTTTTTTTTTCAGAAAAAAGAAAGAAAAAGAGTTTAAGAAATCTTTAATACATAAAATCCTAATTTTTTTTATTTCTTTTTTTTTATTCTTTTTTATTTTAAAAATTAATCTAAAAATTTGGCAAGAATAATAAAATAATTAAATACCAATTTAAAATTAAGCTTACATTTCAAAAGAATTCCATATTACACTTCCTTTAAATCAAACACTGAACATTAAGTTTGATGAATAAAAATCTTTTGGGAATTATTCATTAATGAAAAATACTGAAGAAAAAAATAGTTAGGAAACTGGCATTTGAAAAGTGTTGTATTAAAGTTTGAACTAACATAAAACATTATTGGGAATTCAGTAAAAAAATTGCAATTGAAAAATAAATAACAAGAGCACTGAAAACAAGTGCTTCAAAACCAGGCTTTTTAAATAAATGAAAAAGAAGTTTTATAATTTATTTGAAAAAAAAATTCATTCCCAAAAAACAAAACATTCAATCTGATGGAAGAAAATAAAAGACCATTTCAAAATAAAAAGCATGCTTTTCAAACACATGAAAAAAAATGTTTGTTTTTTGTCTAAAAATCATATTTTAATACATTAACCCATTTTTACATATAGAGGTGATCACATGTAATCATAGTTCATTATTTTTTCCTTCTTTTAAATACACTATCTCTTTTAATGTTTGTCTTCAGTGTTTTACCAAAATTTAAAATATTTTTTATGAATCCTTTCAGATTCCATACGTCAATAATTTATTAAAACCCTTAAATTTACATTTATGCAAGTTCATATTTCTCTCTGTTTGTACCCCATCATACATTTTGAACTAAGTGAGAAAACTAAATGGTTCCATAACAAATAAAAATGCATTAAGCAATTATAAAATTATCTTTGGTAAAAGATAAAAGTAATTGACAGCTTTATGAACTTGAAAGTTAAAAGGAGGACATAAGATAAGAGACCAAATAAAACCTATTTTCATTGCTTATTTTAACGAGCAATAAAAGTATTTTTTATTGGGATTTTTGTTTTTTGGTGTAAATAAAATTAGTTTATAAAATATTAATGTTTCATGCAGAAAAGGGGCACTCAGAGCATCTTCAGTGATTACATGCTCATATTATGTAAGTTAATCAAATTAAATAAATATTTCACATATTTTAATTAACATTTCTGGTCAGTGAATAAACAGAATTAAAGAGAAAGGAGTATAAACAATTAATTTACACACGATATTTTTTCATGGTATGTATTAGAAATAAAAACCAAATGTTCTAGAGTATTATTAATATCCATGTGTGAAATGTTTGCTTGTTTTTCTGAGTTTATTTACTTTTGTAAATAGCTTTTAATAATGCCCCTTCCCCCAGTTCTCTTGCATTCTGGTGGAAAGGCATTCCTACGGGCATAAGGATTGATACTGCTAGTAAGGCCATTCAAAGTGTGAAACCCATTCTCTTTTGACCAGCTAAAATGAGAAGGCCCTTTTTCATATCCAAATTTTCCTTCTGACACCCCAACCTCTATTAAATTTTCTCTTCTATTTTATTATTCTATCTCAAGCTATTTTTTCTTTAATTAATTTATTTATTTTTATTAAGTAAAACTATCTGGGATTAGTAATAACAATATTAGAATTATATTCCTTTGGTTCCTTTAAATACTTAAAAGTAGTGTATTACTATATATAATTAAAAATTACAAATTCTTATATTTAAGAATTTGGCATACAAACAAAAACCACACCACAACGATGCATAAATTAAATGCTTCATTCAACCACTTTGCAAAAAATAAATAAAAAGCAAAATAGCAAAAATGTCTTACCTTCACTCTAGTTCTAAGCACAAGCAATTGCAATGTGGTCTATAAAAAAGAAGGAATCTACTTCCTAACTTCATCTTTGCATTAAATATCAATATTTTACCCCTTATCTTAAACTATATAAAATTTTAAAATCTACAAAAATACATTCATTTCTACAAATAAAATCCTATATATAATTTTATTACATTACTAAAAGCCATATATTTTTTTTCTATCCTTATCTAACACTCTCTTTTTTCCTTCAAAAGAGAGAGGGAGAAACCTAACACTTCTATCAATTTTAGAAAACATAATTATATTATACATTAAAAAAATTGGTATTTTTCCATTAGCCGTGCACCAGCAAAAAAATCAGCAAAGAAATTCAGTGTATGTCTATTTTATTTGGCGATCTTCCACTTTAAAATTCGCTGTAAGAAATTTAGCAGAATTCTACATTAATTGATGTTTTTTTACTGGTGCCCGACTAATGGAAAAGTACCCAAAAAATATTATTTCAATGTAAATTACATTTTAATAAAATAATATATTATCATGTTTAAAGTCTGTGTTTTAAATTAAATGTAGCAAAAAGCATAAACTAAACAAATTATACTCTTCTATCAAATGAGAGCAATTTGTTTTGCTTGAAAATTGAATGAAGCATTTTTGACAAAATATATAAAAACTACATTCAAACCAAATTTTTCATTTCTAATAAATATAAAATATAAAAATATATATGATACAAATATTAATAGAGATTAAATAAAATATTAAAAGACAATTTGTAACAAAAATTTAATATAAAAAATTTCTATAATTGACTTTTTATGTATGTGTGGCAGGATTTTGTAACAACAAAAGTCCACGAGTTAATATAATTTAAAAATAGAAATAATTTAAATTTTCATGTCCCTCACCAAAAAGTATCAGATCTCAAGGGCCATCTCAGAGGGAAAGGAAAAAAAAATATTCATCTAAATGCAACAAAACTGGGAATCATTTCTATTTTTCTGAATAGCTCCTCATCTTTCCCTTTTATTACTTTATTTTGCACACAAATTAAAATGTTTGTAGCATTATATATATTTACAAAATGTATAAAATGGAAAGAATAAAATAAAAAAAATCTATAAATATCTACAAATAGTTTTATACACTAGTCCATAAAAGAATTTATATTTATTCCTTTCCTCCACAAGAAATAAGTTACAACAAAATTCTAAAATTAATTTTTTAATGAAAATTTATTTTCAAACTAAAATAAAAATTTCTGTCTCATTAAATCTTCAATTCAAATGTATTCAAAATCATATTTGTTATCTTTCATTCAAAGTTTTTTTTTTTTTTAATTTCTAACATTTTAAATTGTATATTGTCACAAAAGTCTAAAATAATAAAATGAATTTGAAATGTTGAGCAAATATTCTTTAGAAATTGTGAGGGACCGACTAAAATCAGCACAATTAATAGAAATATATAAAATATATTTTTTCATTTTATGATTCTATTAAGTACAATTTTTACAATCAGGGTTATAAGTTATAAGTCTTGAAACGATTTTAGCAAAACTATGGAAATAAAAATATAAAATTGTTTCAAAAATTTAATTATAAAAACAGAAGATTCAAATGATGCTACATCAAAAAAATTTCAATCCTTAACTCTGAAACCATGGAGCACAATAATGTTTCAAGTTTAATTTTTTTAATCTTAGATTTGTTCTTGCAGTTTTTTTTCTTAATGCTGCAAAAAGCATTAAGAATAATCACAATGTGAATCAGTATAAATCCATTAATTAAAGGAATTAAAAGTATTGTCACAAAATATGTTTAAAAATAGTTTTATAAATTTATTTAATTAGAAATCCAAATGAGAGTGGTCTGCATGATTTTTTTTTTGTACACTCTCTTATAAACTTTAACTACAATAGTTTTAGATTTTATTTTATTTTTTGTACACACTCTTATAAACTCTAACTTTAAAATCTTTAGATAAAGGTACAAATGTCTTCATATGGGATTAGTTGAAATAATTATGAAATGAAGAATAAAATATTTTTATTGAATCTATCAAGGGAATACGTATTTTGAGTGAGTGTTTTCTCCAAAATATTATAAACAAAATTTGATACAGAGCTATAGATATAGTCACAGGATCACATACTGAATTTTATTAAATTAAGTTACTAAATTTAAATACTTGAAAAATTCAGATTAACAGACAAAATCCTTTAACATATTTCATCTAAAATTTGATTTTTTAAAAAACTACATTTTAGATACTAAATGTAGTTATCAAATTTTTTTCTCTGTATACAATATTTCATTTACCTAGCTCAAAGTTAGTATGTTTTTTTAGTTATTGTGTGAATTATATCTAATTCCAAAAATGAACTTTTCAAATTCAAGGTAATCTGAAACATTTAGATCAACCAAAATTTCAAATTTGAATTTTAGATGATAATAATACTTTCACTATCCTTCATACAAGAAAAGAAATAATGTGCAAATGAAAGTGATAAAAAAGATACCAAAGGACTTTTTTTTTGTGTGTATATGTGTGAATTGAATAAAAATGTTATTTTTTCAGTTCAGTTCTAAATGTTTTCTCCAAAAGTAAATACTTTGATTCATTTTTAATTTTTAAAAAATGTTCTTAATAAGCACATAATCATGTTATCCAAAAACTAAGTACTTGAAAAAATTTGCAGTCCTATTGATCAGCTTTATGCAGGATTTTAAATAACTTTTTCACTATGCAAGCAGCATTTATTAATGAAATAATTTATAGATAATAAGCCAATCTACAAACACTATCATATTCAAAAAGTTAGTTTTGTAGCTTGAGAAATGAATGAGGTTTATAATAATCATGTTTAAATAAAGAACCAAAGAAATGCTTTTCATTTTTCCATTTAAAAAAGATAAATTAATCACTATAAAAACTTAATATAAAAATTTGGACTTACTAGCATATGTAAATGGTGCAGAATATCAACTATAAGACTTGATACTTGGCAAATAAGTTCACAATAGTAAGTAAAAGCACTTCGTTTTTCCCAAACTCCTTCATGAGTGATATCATATAAGTGAATGACATATCTAGATTAGAGAAAGTTTTTGTAAAATAAAAATCACCAAAATTTAGAAATCTTTCAGAGGCGAAAAAACATAAAACATACAAACCTCACAAGAACATAGATTGTTCTGATAACAACAAGTGCCCACTGTAACAAGATAAAAAGAATCATTACAAATCATTAACAAGACACATTATGAATAACATACTGAAAAAAGGTGGCAATTAATGCAAATTAAGTTTTATAAAAGCAGTACTTTCAGAGCTGCTTTGTAAAAGAGTAAAATTTATATATATAATTATAATTTGGTGGTGGTATATATATATATATATATTTATATACCACCACCAAAAAAAACATTAAACTTTAAAATAATTAAATCATTATTTCATAATTTTTTTAAAGAAATAACCATAAATAAATTTATGCAGGCAAAGCATAGAGAAAATAAAAATTAAGTGTCATATTTGACGTAAATGGAAAGCACTATTTCCTTTTATACAGTATTTTAAGTTACATTGGAATCTTACTTCATATTTAATAAGAAATAATCTCTTGGTTTATGTTTTTAAAAAAACTTAGTAATGGAAATTTTTAAAAATTAAATTATCATTCTCATATTTGCTAATTGTAAATGCTATTTTTGAAAAAAATAGTAATTATCATCAATTAGCACTTATCCTTTGGTAACTTTAATGCAAAAAAAATACTAATAAGAAAATTAAGTTATTCGACAAGAAATAAAAGCAATATTCTAGAAACAGTCTATTCATATATGATAATAACTCACTTCAGCAGCCATGAAGAAAAATATATTCAAATTGGCATTAAGACCCACTACTGTGCACAAACTCACAGACACTGCCAGGATGAAGAATATCAAAGAAAATAAACGAAAATGGGCCCATTTTGGAGTAGTCGGAGAGAAAGACAACTGAAATTGAAATATATATTTTTTATATCTTTTAAATTATAAATCTGCTTCAAGAGTAAGAAATATATATACATATTTTTTTTAAGACATTTTATGACGGAGTTTTACAAAAGTGATTGGATATTGCAGTCATTTCAGTTTTCAAATCAAAGATAAAAAACAAATTAATCTAAACAAAACTTTTACAGTACAATAAATATGGCTCCTGAAAACCTCTTCAATTCAAGTTCATCTGTAATTTTTTTTTTTTCAAAGCTCTTGAATTTCATGTAAATTTACTAAAAGTTCAAATTGATTTTTTTAGTTGAATTAATTTTTATAAAAGTGTGTTTTTTTAATTTTGAAATTGTTTCTGTGGACAAAACATATCATGTAACATAATTTATGATATAAGAAAATAATGGTAAAACCCTGAATTCTTTCAAGGAATTTGTTCAATACAAAATATTCTTATTAAATATAATTATTCAGTACAATAAGAAATTCAAAAATTTACGCTTGTTGAAAAGAAAAAAGAAAAAACTAAAATATCAGAAGTTAACTGTACTATTCATTTTGAAGTTTTTTTCTAATTGTTATATTCAATTCTTATACATAAATACAGTTCATTAAAATTATTTATTGAAATAATTATTTATCAAATCAATAAAAAAATTAAAATATGTTATATAAAAATTAATATGTTCATAAAAATTATTGAAAAAAATTGTTTGGTTAATATGGTCATTAGTGCCGCCAATATGGCAAACCAACTCAACACTCTTGTAGTAACCCTAATGATGTTTTGTTTACTTCTTCCTATAATGGTTAAGTTGTGCACGAGCTTCAACTCTTTTTAATAAATTTCCTATAAATAAAATTTCCTATGTAATCCATTCTTTTTGCGTCTTTGTCTTTCTCAATCATTTATTATTTACTGTTAATGTTATCCACACAGTCCTTATGTTCAGTGTGCTAACGAAGCTACTAGTTTCCGCTCCCGTGGCTAGCGAAGCCGTAGGATGTATATTTAAGTTAAAAAATTCTGCCCAATAAGGCAGAAAGAAAAAAGAATGCTTATCAGTAAAAAAAAATTATAATTATATTGCGAAAATTGGTAACCGTAACTATCCCATAGAAGTGTAATAAATGTTTTATAACCAGTCATTGCTGCATAGTAAGAAATGAGGTGCAGGATATCAGTTTCACATAGTTTGTATAAAAAGCATGCCTCATATAATAGGTTTTTAGAAAGTAGTAAAATTAATCAGGCATACTATTTCATACTGATTTTACATTAGAATAAAGTTGATTTCATGGTTAATTAACTATTATACAGAAAATTAATAAGAACAACTGAAATAAAAATATATTTTTAAAAAGCAACTTACATATTCAAACCTATCTTTACACAAGATGGACAACAAGTGGAAGGCACCAACAAATGAAAACCAACCACACCACATCACTACTTCGTCCATAAACTGAACATTCATAACACCAAAGATAAAAATGAACTTGTAAAAAACAAAGTTCCAAAATTTATCTTTGATATGCTGAAATTAGAAAAAATAATAATAATAAAAGTAGAGCTTATATTTGAAGATAAAATTTTAAATACATTGTTACTTGCATAAAAAACACAGGCATTAAAATTTCAAATGGCTGAAACACACTAATATTACCAACTATCTAATAAATACATTTGCAAATTATAGCCTACTTAATATACTCCAAGATTTGCCTTAATTGATGAGATTTAATGACACAAAAAGAAGGAATTAATTTGCCTTAATAATTTAAGACTAGCCATAAATTTTCATAAATAAAGAGTTCACAGACTTTAAAATGTAGTAAATCTTGGGAACTAAGTTCAAGCTCCTAATAACAAACTAATAAAAGTTAATAATAAAAAATTTCAAATTTTACCTGTTGCTCAATAGCTCTAAGATCTCCAAAAACAATTTTCTGTATACATTTGCCGATTAAAATCATGACACAATACACCATATTAATCAAAGTCTGCAAGAGAATATAAAAATAACATTTAACAAATACTATTTGAAAAAACTATATTAACATCAAATGTTATCCACCTAGTTTTCAAAAATGTACTTGAAATTGAGTGGATGAATAAAAAGTATTAGATTAATGATTAATAATTTAAATGATATATATATATACAGTCAAACATCGATAATTCGGAATCGCCGGGACCACGGCAATTCCGAATTACGGAAATTTCCGAATTATAGAAATTGCGAAATTTGGGTATATTTAAATAAAAAATAATTAACGTACATCGTTAGTATGACGGTATAAAACAATACACAACTTTATGATTTCAAAGATTAAACAATAGTTGAAAATGCTAATTAAAAGAACGGTAAAGCAATGATAATATTATTACTTGCTCAAAGAAAACATCTTTATTACTTCATCATATCTAATAATGTTAGTTGTTTATATTTAGGTTTGTGCGAAATTAGTTTTTCACGGATTTTATATACAGTCATAATTTCATGTTCAGTTATGAAATCCCGTTGTTCAAGACCTGTTATCGCTTTATCTAGGATGCCAATTAAATCGTATGTAGGAATTTTTTCTTCTTCATGTTGTTCAGTGTCACTCATTTCTTCATTTTCATCACTACACTTTCCTGCATTTAAAGCATTATTTAAGATTTCTGCATCGTTAGACTAGACTAGCTGAAGATAAGTACGGGGAGCGGGGAAACAAACAGCCAGAAAAACTAACGGTCTACGCCGATACTATGAAAATATCCCTTAGAAGGAGAGCGAACGAAAAAGGTTCGAACAGAACGATCCGAATCAAGCAATAAGTTACTTCTTATGGTATTTCAACCGGTTTTACAGGGGAAAAAAGTAACAAGCAATATAATTGGTTCGTTAAAATAAAATTTTCCGAAAAATATTTTGATTTTATAGGGGCGCCAACTATTATTACTCAACAAAAGCAGAAACGAATAAAACATTAACATTTCAGAAAAAGTCCGAATAATAGAAGATTCCGAATAA
>JAOUZG010046976.1:1258210-1285997 GCA_026289955.1 Argiope argentata
TATATATATATACAGAGAGAGAGAGAGCTAACAGTAAGAATTGAAAAACAGCACAAAAATATGCAAAAGTCTAAAACATAGCAATTTTACGGTATGTGCAAGATCAGATTATTTTATAGGGATTTAGGTAAAGGAAAGTTCAATTTCCCCTTTCATCTTTCTAACATCTGAAACAAGCATATTGTGCAGATATTAAATTAATCTCTAGATATAATCATTCTTTAATATAATGTATTAGAATAAACTGAAATAACAAAGCTTTTAGTTGCGGATGACTTTAAAAAAGCCTGGATATGAATATCTCAGATATAAAAAAAAAATTAATTTATAATCAGAAAACTTTAAAAAGGTAAAAATATTTACTAAATATAAGGTAAAAACTGATTACCATATATTTATAATAATAAATATTCCATAATCTGTAAGCAAATTTCAGAAGATGAAAAAAGAAAAAAATTACATCCTATGAAAGTTTTGAAATTTATAAAGTATTTGAATTTCATTCCAAAATGATCAAGTTTGTGACCCTTGAAAATTATGGGACAGCAGAAAATTAGATACCCTAGAAATAAGATTTTGAAAAATTAACACTTCAAGGCCAGTGGGCAATTATCAGCTTTGCTAATATAATAATTTATAACGACACTTAAATAAGCTTTTTTGTTTAGTTATTTTCTTTGAAATTTCCTCAAGCTTTGTATTAATATTATTAACTGCTAACTAAAACATTTTACATTCAAAAATTTGGAAGTAATGACACTTTTGAAAGATCAAGAAATATCATATCTCTCTTTTTTTTTTTTTTTTTTTTTTTCTTTTTTTTAAACATTTTATGCACCAAATTCGAAGTGCAAACAACTCAAAGCCTACCATGATTTTTTTTAAAAGTAATCATTAATAAATTCATATTTTATAGAGTTTTCCACTTTGTAATTGGTAATGACACAAATATAAATAATTAAAAATGTAAACATTTAAATGGAATGAAAATGAGAATTATCATTCTTATGATTTAGAAGCTACTACTTTAGTAACTTTTTTAATAGCTTCCTCTGATGCAAATTGGGCAGTATTTTGAATATTTCTTTTTTTATAATTTAACTAGAGTTAAATGTTATTAATCTTTAGTTAAAATAAAATATTTTTAATAAAAATTTCAAAAGGTTGTTGTTTTTAAAGGTAGTTAGGTTTTGTCTGAAATTCTAAAAACTTTACACATTAGACAATTTACAAATATTTAACAAAGTAGGGAATAGATGTAAAGCTAGGATGTCAAACTCAAATAAAGTAGTAATAATAACAATCTAGAAAGTAGTAATTTAACAATCTATATTTAGTAGTAATAATAACAATCTAGATTTAGTAGTGATAATAACAATCTAGATTCAATAGTAATAATAACAATCTAGAACGTAGTAATTTAACTATCTAGATTTAGTAGTAATAATAACAATCTAAATTTAAGTAAGCTGGGAAAAAAGAGGAGAGAGAACATTTAGAAATATGAAACAAAAAATAATAGCAATATACACCATACAATATACATTCATAAGCAATTGTGTTATAGTAAATAGGCTGTATTTAAAGCCAAAAAAAATAATGAAACTGTTTAGAGTATAACTATATACTCTTAACAGTATAACTAAACTTATTATATAACTATATAATAAGTTTAGAGTATAACTATATTTCTATTTAAAATTTCTAATTTAAAGATAATTGTAGAATTGCTAAGTACAAATAAAATTAAATCAATTACCCAAACACATAATGGCTCTTCCATGATGACATACAGCATTTCATACATTTTCTTTGTTTTAGAATTGCTCATGAGCATTTTGTGTAGCAGCATTCTGTTACTTTCTACTGGTGTTTTACTGTTTACTTCATTGTCTAAAGGAATATCTGTTGATGCTACATTTTCTTGGCCACTATCCAATGGATTTGCATTTTCAGTTATATTCATCACCCAATTGGGATCTGAAGTGACTTGAATAGCATAATATATTGAACATGAGAAAAGTAAAATACTAATTGTAGTGTAGGTCTGTAAGCTCGGCAATGGAATTCTTTCAAATGGAACAGATGGCATGATGATAAATGTACCTTCAAAATAAATCAATGGATTAGATATTAATACTGAAACAAAAATATTATAAAACTATTAAGTTTTATTGTGTAGATTAATATCATCAACTTTTTACAACAAGGATTTCAAAACTGTGAATTAGTGAAACCACAATCACTAATAATAAACAGGGCTGGTGATAAATTGGACCACTCAACAGTTTATCACTAAAGAGTCACAAAATGAATCATTTCAAGATATAGAATTAGAAATTTAAACTTTTCATAAACATGAAATGAATATGGTGGAATTTTTTAATTAGATTAACCTCTAATTTTGAAGCTAAATAAGGGCTATTTAGGGATAACCTTCACAATTTTGAACAAAAAATTATTCTGACAAAATCAAACTTGTGACTGATAATGGGTGGGTTTCTCTCCCCTCCCCCTTTCTTAATTTTGTCAATTACCTTCTATGAAAATAGAGGTAACATAACTTTTTAACATTCATTTTTTGTTTCTCATTCATACTCCAAATTAAAAACAGGCAGGAAACCTAGAATTAATTCATGTAACTTGCTTCATTTATTTTATGAAAATATGTCTTCCCTTATTAATTCTTTTTTAAAAAATCTGTAATTTAATCTTCAAGAAAGGCATTACTTCATTATATATTATATTACATTTAAAAAAATAGCTTTCAATTCAAATTTTATCATCATCATATATTATTTTAATTGACTTTTCAGTGCAACTGCTGAGATGTTATACTTTTAGAACAGCACAGAGAGGTAAATTTTTGTCACTTTTTTTACACATTTTTTTTCACACGTTTTTCTTTTTTAATCAATCTTGTACGATTTAATACTTAGTAAATAAAATAATTATTTTTAACTGAATTAGAAAAATATTTTAACTACTTAATTTAAATTAAAAATTTTAATTCAATAATATTTTTCCAACATTTTTAGAAACATATCTAAACTATTATACCCAACAGCAGCTGAATAACTTAAACACTACGCTATAAAAAAACAACCCTTTCCTCCAAATAATCTACAAAATGCATTTGAGGAGAAATTATAATCTTGTCAACTTAAAAGAAAAATTACTTGTTTTACGTAAAATATACAGCAATATAATTAAATGTTCTTAACTAATATTATTAATAATTAAACTATTCTTCTTGTTTCTTCTCAAAAAAAGAACAGTAATATGTTTTTAAGTTCATGTGAATATATAAAGATGTTTTGAAAAGATGATTCAACCAAAAAAATTATTATAAGTGTATTTAATCTATCTATCTAGTAATATCTAAAAGAATATCAGAAAATCTATTATATATGTAACTTCTAATATATACTAAGAGGCATGTTTTCTTTTTTTAAATTAATTTATCCTATATTATTTATGTATACATGCTTTATAACACTTTTAAATTTAATTTTAATCACTGATGTTCAAAATGTTGCACGCTTTAAAAACTACTTTAGTTTTGTTTTTATTTTATAAGTAGAAAAGTCATTTTTCTTAAACTATAGTTCACTATCCAAATAAAATTGGACAAAAAATATAGTGCAAATTAATATCAAATAACATTGAAAAAAATAACATATAAAAAAAATCATAGTTCCCCCCCCCCAAAAAAAAATTTTTTTTTAACATTTGAAAAAAAGTAAACATTTGTTCGACTATAAAGATTTCTCTGAAATTTATTGAAAAAGTTACTACAGGTTAAGTTTTTACACACAAAGAATAAATCATTTATTTTCCCCTGCCCCTGTTTATTTTAAAATATTGGGCTCATGATAAAATTAATAAGTTTTGCTACCAATTTCAAGAGAATTTTCCTTTCCAAACAATGAATTAAATGAATACTTTTTTAAACAAATATATATATATATATATTCCTTTCCTTTTTTTTAAACGAGTATTTAAAAAAAACATTTTGATGATAAAGTGGACATAAAGAAATATTGAATACAACAAATAAAAAAAGGATTAAATTTATACAATAAAGTAAAATTTGGATTTATAAGTCTCACAGCATCTATGCACTAGAAATTTGATTTCCTTTATAATTATGTGCAGTTAAATAATCCTTAAGTATATGAAAATTACATAACTGAATAAAAAGTAATTTTGAATATAAATAAACAATATTCTGTATACCAATAGTAATAATCTCAGTTTTAAATTAAATTTTTAGTTGATTAATTTTAATTATTTTTTTATTTGCTTAAGTAAATAAGGTTCCTCTTTATTATTATATAATCATTTCATATTGCAAATTTAATTTTCACTCAAGACATTTGTTAAACAAAACAAAACAAAAATTATATGTTTGATAAAAATTATTTTACCAAATAAACTTTCTGAAAATTCAGGCAAATTAAAAATTATTTATAAAAAGAGTTGTCTTTTAAATTTTTACTAATTTGACAAATTTTATCATGTTAAACTTTCAGAAAAGTGTACGAGTTGAAAATTTCAAAGTAACATGATTTATATATTTTAAGACAAATAATTAGCATGTTCTTAACTTACTAATTATATCAGTAGTTTCCTAACTTAATTCAATTTTCAATGACCTCGTTACAACCAGAATCTTTTCAAAATAATAAAAAGATTCAACAGGCAGTTATAACTACATCAATATTATGTAAAGATTAAACAAAAATAGATAAAGCACAAGTTATTCATTAACATTTATTCATCAACTTTTAACAAATATAATAACTAAGCAAAAGAAGTGTCTGTTGATCATATACATTTATCAAATACCAAAATTTGGTTGGACATAGTTATTCTCATCCTTTCTCCCAGCTTGCTAATAACAGAATACTAAAAATTTTATGACAGCAATAGCTAAAAATCCAGTTTTTTGCAAATAAGTGGTAACAAATAGAATTAAATTTCTCTTCAGTTTCAACTTTTTACATAATACCTCAGAAAATCAAATGAAGAAGATTAGCATAAAAGCATACATTTAGAGAATCACTGGTATATATACTGATTAAGCGTTTGTTATGAATAATAATCATGTTTAGTATTAATATCCAATTATTTTTCATAATAAAAAAATTGTTTACTTTAATTGTATATATATATTATGTGTGTGTATTTATCTATTCATAATTTTAGCAATTTAAACGTATCATAATATCTGAATGATGATACTAATTCCTAAAGTCTAGATTGAACTGAGCAAATGAAACAAAAATTGCAATTATTAATGTTGTAAATAATGTAAAATAATTTCATTCCCTTAACATTCATCAATAATTAAAATAAAAAATTTAAAAATGATTACAAATCATTTCCTATTTAGTAGTGTTCAAATATTTCATTTCTTATTAAATTTTATTACAACCAAATTACCAGAGGTAGCATATTAAATTTAATACTTATTTGTTTTACAAAAAAAAATATTGAGTTTCAATCTTTTAAACAAATATTGGTTATATTTTGTATTTGACAACATAATTTCAAAAAAAATGATCACGAATCTTTATGAGATTTCTTAATATTTCACTACAATAAAAATTTAACAGAACCTTTGTGAAAAAATAATAATTGAGGATATTAAAAAACTGAAAGTAATATCATATGGAAAATTAATGAACCTTAAATCTAAATCCTAATATATGTATTTATCTTTCATCTAATACTAAACAAATAAAACTCTACAATTAAAGTATCAAAACTTTTTAATTTAAAAAAATTGTTTTGTTTTAGAGAAAAGAAATGCCAAAAGAAAACTGATAACATATTCTAATTATATCACATCAAATAACATGCAACTGATAAAAGTTTTATAATATTTTTTCTCTTATAACAACTATGGATCTAAATATTGCTTGAAATTTTGTTAAGCATAAAATCAGTGACAAGTTTCATCGATATATTAATATAATTACATAATACTAAAGAAACTTTTTTTTTCTGCTACACCCAAAACAAAACCAATCTTTTAAATAAGCATTGTTTACATACCAACGAATAAACACTGATTAAAGAAATTCACATATTTTGAGATTATAAATCACCTATTTTGAAACTAGAACATGTACTTCCTAAGATCTAAAAATAGTAGTAAAATTTTAAAGGAAATTTTCAGATTTTCTGTCAATTTTTGAACGTATACATATGACGAAACCTCTCAGAAATACCTGTGTTTCAAATTGCCAATTTGAAGTTGTTTAAAAAAAATGAAAAAAATATATCAACTAAAATGCAAGTTATGATACATTATAATGTAATTAATTTAGCTTCAGAAGTTCAACAAAATTGTAATTTTGCAAGACATATCACTTTATCCACTTAAGATATGGTTTTGATTTAAAACATTTGGATTCGTTGCTACAACAATTTTAATCAAGGTTATTGAAGCTAAACTAAAATGGATTGTAAATCCCAAAACATATTAATCTCTACTAAATCAAACTAGAAAAATTTAAAGATGATTAATGGGTAATCCAATCATTCTACTTCTCATTTCAATCATTTTAAATTTAATTCATTGATAACTTTTGTTAGTTAATACCGAAAAATGGCCCACTCAGCTAATGAAGTTCTTGATTTTTGGTATCAAATATAGTTAGAATTTTAATAAATTCAAATACAGTATAGTTCTTTTTGTTATTAGAGCAATAATATGCTTTTTTCCATTAAATGCAATCTAGTTTCTTTTTTTCTTCTTCTTTTTTTTTTTTTTTTTTTTTTTTGTAAATTTGAAGATTTGTTACACTGGACTCGTGATGTCGAAATTGAATATGACGATATACGCCGATATGATACATCGATGCGTTTCTGATACGAAAGTTTGAATCGTATCATTTGAAAAATCCCGCGGAATGAATTTCTCATCATTCCAAAGTTTCTTTTCATAGAAAAATGCCTTTAATAATCTCCAGATTTCATAAATTTTATAGTTTCATACATTTTTTTAATAAAAAACTAGTTTTAATTCAGTAAGGCAAAGCATGTATTAATTAATTTAGAAGGAATAACTTATCTTCTTAGTCTTTTGAGTTTTAAGTTTTTTAAACTTCTAAATATCAAATGAATTTCACGAGAAGAAGTTTTATTTTTGCTGAAGAAGAATATTTCTCCATCGATGATATTTTGGCTACTCAGGAAAGAATTCCTTGTAAATTTGAAGTCGGTGTTCATAAATTAGGTAGGTATACTTATTATTTTCAGTATTTTTTTTAATACTATGAAATATTTTGAGCTATGCATTATCCATATTTGTTTTTAATTTATACTAACTTATCAATGTATAAGGCTGCTACATATACCATATTTGTTTCTATAATTTACAATGTATTACATTCAAAATTATAGAAAAAAAATTGAAATAATTTTAATTATTATGTAATTTTTAATTATTTTGTTGCTTCTAGTGCAAGATTCCAATTTATTTTATTTTATATCATCTTTTATTTTTCACAAGTAAGATAAACCAGCCCCCTAATAAAACCTAGGCAAATTCAATACATCTTCTGACATTATTATGAATTTATTACAAATATCAGAACATATTCAATGTTCACTATGCAAATTAAATTGAAAGCACAAGAATAGATTTGAAAAAGAAGAATGATTAATAAGGCATAAAGTATTAAATACAAAAAAGGTTTCAGGGTGCTGAGTCATGAAAAGTGCTGAAAACCATTTTTAAGTACTTAATTTTGAAAAGAGAAAGAAGTCCTTAAAAATTGTTTGTTTAGAAGTGCAAAGTCAGCTTTTTGTTTCCCCACACCTTGAATATGAATAGTTTGAAAGCATAATTGTAAAAGCCTGTTCCTTAGATGTAATTAGAAAGAAAACTAAGGAAAGGATCCATGAGTTCCAACATATTTTAAAATAATGCTTAAAAGGCTTTTTATTTCCCCATTCTTTCTTCAATGATATGCATCACTGTTTATTGAAATAAACTGAAAGAGTTATTCGTAAATGTTAGTAAAAAATGTATACTGTATTGTACTTGTTGCAAGTTAAAAACTTTTTAGTGTTTCAGATTTCAAGATTTGATTTAAGTTTTATCTGATGAGTGTATCTTTAACCTTTTATGGGTTGTGTATGAACATTGCTACTCTTTTCTATTAAAAAATGTTTTTAAAAACTTAATCAGAACATGACATTGATCTGTTGTCAATTTCATGACAATTTTGGCAGTCATGATGGTAAGCATTCCAGAATGCTTAGTTATTAGTTTTATAAGGTTGTAATTAAAATTTTCAAATTTAGCAAGTTAATGCAGTAGGAAATAATGTTTTCTTTCACATCTATGTTGAATTTTGTGTGTTGTTGTACATTTAAAAATCAAATACTATGCTTCCACCTCAATCGCAGCATTTTCAGAAGTGATTAATCAATTTAAATTAGCTGGTAGTTCATTATTTTAAGAAATATTAAAAAGGATCACTGATCTTGATTGTTAGTTTTTTAAAGGTTGAATAAAATTTTTGGTATTGAGTTTTTTTTATTTTTATGATTTTTTTTATTTCTATCAAAAATAAAAGGGCATTGTGCAAATACAGAAATAAATGTTAAATTTTAATATTAAAATTAATTAAAAAATATCATAAAAAAGTATACTTATAGAACAGAAAATAACCGAAACTTCGCTTAGAAAGTACGCAGGTTTATGTATACATACATGTACAAGTGTTTTTGTTTGTTTGTTTTTCCCCTAAGCTTCTTAAAAAGTCTTAATTTTTTTTAAACAATTTATCATTATCCACTCTGGGTTTGCATATCTTTATTTAACCCTTTTTTTTAAGCAAATAAACATTAATTACCTTAAATTGTCAGCAAATTTATTTAAAACCTTGTTCTTGAAATTCTTCATTTCTTTTCAAATAATAAAATTGATGAAAAGTTAAACAAGATTAGATTATAATTTCCATATAATAAAGAAAAACTTTGCTTATCATTTATTGGTTAAATAGGCTTTATTGTCTAGAAGCATTAACATGTATTAAAAAGTCATAAAAAGACTTCATGAACATTAAAACCACTTGAGAAATATTACTACACCTTATTAATATTTGTATTCATAATTTTTTTTTTTTTGAAATGTTGATAAAATGCATTAATTTGTTTTTCTTCTAATATGCAGTTCACCTAGGTTTGTGTACTTCTTATTTATCATATTTTATAACTTTTAAAAAATGCATGTGTATTATTTTTCAAAGATTTTTTTTTTTTTAATGTCTTGAGATTTTGTTTTAAAATAACATTGAAAAAGTAAATTTTCTAAATTAAATATTTCTTTTTTAAAAGAGGAGATAAATTTTTAAAACATATCACTAACCATTGCAAAAATTTCACTTATCTTATTTAAATTTTGAGGAAAAGATCATTGATATATATTATTAAATGAATATATGTTTCAAATTTATCATTGTGCAGCATTGCAGATGCCTTTGCTTTAATAAAGAGTTAAACACAACCACTGGTAACTTCCATCAGAATCAAGATATACAGTATTTTTTAGATGTTTGAATCCATCAGCTATCTCACTAAACCTTTCTACAATTCAAAATGTTGCTGAATGTCTACAATTGGCAAGGAGATTAAAAAATTTATGCTAACTGATAATTAATAAAGAGAAATAGTTTATAATAATTTTTCAGAAATGTTTATAATATACATAAAATAGTTTTCCCAACAAATTCAGCTTATAGATAACTGATGAGTACCTAAAAAGATCATTCTAAAATTTTAAAGCCTTTTGTATTATATGCTGTGAGGTGTTAAACCAGATTAATTTTATTTTATCTTAAAGAGATTAATACTAATAACCTATAAGAAGAACCACTCCTATAAGTGGTTCTATAAGAACATAACCTATAAGAAGAACCACTTAATAAATATTTAAGGAATTTTTAATTCCTCGACTAAATCTGTAGATTCATGGAGTTCTTTTATAATGGGTGTATGGTGTGAAGACAATCAATAGGCCCCAGTAGGAAACAAAAGCAACATATATTGAACACAAAGACAACAAATACACAGCCAAGATGAAGACAGGCAACAAACAGTGGCCTGAAACTAATAATCGCAACACACAAAGCAGCAAAACAGGGTTCAGTAGGAAGGGAATCTTCGTTGTTAACTCTACAGTCTCTCCAAATAGCTGCAATTCTCCACTGTTTAACTGTATCCAATTGTTGGCACAATACTACAAGACTGGATATTCCACACATGTCTCGATGCACTTCCATAATAAACACCTGAACTCGGCATATAGCTTAGTTTATCAATCCCTTAAACTCCACATAAAGCTTGTTCTTTGCCATTGCTTCATTACCCTTCTATGGCTAATTTTAATTCTTTAATTGTCGGGAGGTGGGCAGAGAAAGTTCTGACCCCTCAGGTATATTTCAATTATTAGTGTCTGAATTGTTAAAATTCTCGAAGTTTCCAGTAAAATATATTTTGTCACCAAGCTCTGGAAACACTGAACTTGGCACCCAACAGAACTAATTATAAAACAATCTTTCTATTAATCAAACTAACTGTGTTGGAAAACAGCATTACAAGTTTTTAACACTCAAAAAATCAAAAACCATAACTTATTTTAATAACTATTATGTGTAAAAATTATCTGTAGCAGATTAATCAAAAATGGTGAATATATATATACATGTTGTGCAAATTCAAATTAATCATGATACTGATCCATTAAGATAAAAAAAATTGATGCCTATTAATTAACAATGATATATCTAAATATAGCACCAAAACCACATTGGCAAAGCCACACTATGAGCGCACTTCTAACTAAGAAAACAAGCACCTGTTTATGCTGTTTATATAAAGTTACAAAAAGAAAATGACATTTTTAATATCAAATCACCAATCCATCCCTGTTATTTTATTAGTACAAAAAATGTTTAAGTTTGAAAAATGCCACCATTAATGTTTCTGATAAAAGTGAGAAATGTTTAGTTTATTGCTATTAATATTTTAAAGTTATACATTGAATTAAAATTATAATATTGTTTAGCACTCAAAAACAGATGGAAGTTTTATATGTGTGTGCTGTTAAACTTTAATAAAATAATATTAAATGCTTTTTGTAAAAATATTCTAATTAAATTTTCTGAAAGTTTTTCTTTGAATTTCATGTTTTTTCCTCCTATGTTAAGTGCCTCAATTTTCTTGAAATTAACTTATGTTTGCAATTTAAGTTAATGAAATATTAATATGATTAACTATCATCTTGAGTAGTTTGAAAAAACTCATTTTTATAATTTAGTTTTTAATAATTATTTAATCATTCATAGCCCTTTTAACTAATATAATCTTCTTATTTTTTCTCGGTCTTTAAATTTCAAAATTTTTATCATAGATTTCCTTATTTAATATTTATAAATACCTACTATTTAGCAAGATAAATTAATTTTTAAACTCTAAAAAATTGTCTGAATTAATATTACATCAGTTACACTCCAAATACTAATATCTATTGCTTTTAAATTCTCTTAAAAGGTTTTTTAGATCCATCAAGTGGCAATCCTGATATAGCAAAAGGAATAAAATTAGAAATTCCATTGTGGATGGCTCAAGCTTTGCAGAGTAGACGAATTATTGTTACAGATATTCCTAGAGTTTATAGAGAAGCTTACAGAGAAATCTTAAATGCAGATGCCACAGTTGTGGACCTTCACAAAATGGGACCTTATTTTTATCATTTGGGATTGTACTTGCTGCGCTTCGCTCATCAGGACTCTGAAGATATAAGTCGAATGTTAAATCAGGTAAAAAATATGTAATTGATTTGTTTTAAATCAGTTAAAATATAAAACTATTGAATGTTAAATGGGATCCAATTTTTTGTGAAATTGTGAACAATTCTAGGAAATGTATTTCTCTTCTTACTTTTACTGAAATGATGGTAGAAAACTATTCTAATTAGATTTCAATGTATTCAGAATATAAAATCCATACTATCTGATAAAAGCAAATTATTTATGTATTGTAAAATGTCAGTATTTTAAAAATGTTCGAGTAATACATGGAATTTTAAGTTTAAGCCCTTTTTATCACCTTTCGTATCTTGAATATACTTATAGGAAAAACATAGAGTATTTTTTTATCTCTCAGCTTTGAGTGGTAACCTTGTTTTAAATTCTCGAATAAATGAAATTTTTCTTTCAAACAGAAAGTCAGGTATCAATATTTTTTTTTAATGTCGATTTGGAAACAAGCATTCAATCTAGAACTAGAAAATTTGACACAAGTATACTTCAAATGTTATAAAATTGTATGAGTACCCACTTTTTTATTTTAATTATTTAGAAATTAAAGTCAAATTGTGACCTTTCTTTATCACTTTTTGTCATTATCTTCCAAGGGAGTTATAAAAGAATTATCTTAATACCATTTTTAAAAAGTTTGTGTATGTGTTTGTTTGTTTGTTTGAAATAATCGAGCATTCACAACTCGTTGAAAGACAATGTTTCAATTTTCTGTTAAAAATTATGATTCTTTTCAGTTAGTAGGATGCAGGCGAAAAGTCTTTTGGCATATAAATGTTTCCTTTTATATTTGTATACATTTATGGGCATTTTCAGGTTAACTGCTAAATAATATCTTATAGAGATTATTACTTAATAATACCTTATAGAGATTATTTAAATTTCTTAACTTACATTTACTTAAGCTACATTTCAAATTATTTCAGTAGTGTAGAAAGAAACTGTTCTATATTCAGAAGAAGAAAAATAGCAGCATTCATTTATAGTTCTATCATATTACATATGAACCAACAAATCATTGAAATTTAAATTGATTATCTGAAGATTTATCTATTCATGCCAGATACATCTACATTGCATAATAATTTCAAACTATTTCCAACAAGTTCTAGATTTTCAATTTTATACAAATTAAGTTGTTCTAAATAATAATGGGAACTAACAAGATGGTTCTAAATTATAATAGGAACTAACAAGATGGTAATTAGCATTCAATAAAATGCTATATTAATTATAGAAATTTAAAAATTTTCATATGCCAGAGGTTGAATAAAGATAGTTGAAAAACATCAGAAGTCCTGATTTTGACAAACCTGTTTGTAAAGTAATATATGTAATACTCAACGATACAAACGATCTTTGAGATAAATATTTTGTAAATCTTTATTTCATCTAAGGATTTTTAAATGTGCAAATATTTAAGATTGATGTATGTACATTTTAAAGATTAATGTATTTTATCAATTATTTATTTTCTAGGTTTTTTCATCCACATTAATTAATAAGATCAACTGAAGTCATTTTATTGAATTACATTAAAAATATTGCTATGCCAAAAAAAGTTTGTTGTGTTTTCTATAGATATGAAAAATTTCACTTCTAGTTAATTACTTTCTGTGGAGATATGTGCATAATATTCATTTCTCTAGAAAAGTTCAAACCATTGCATTAAAAGATATACATTAAAATATTAGATGATATGTTTAGAATAGTGTTCAAAAGCTGAATTGAACTTTGTTGAGAGATCAAAGCATTATGCTTGTGGCTAAAATAACTTCTTGCATGTGTTTTGTATTCATGGCTGTCTGAATATCTTGTCTGCTAGAGAATGATATCCACTTGTTAGGAAAAGTGATTAATTTTGATTTGATTTCCATTATTTATTTTTTTACTGTTTCTATGTATGCTAGTTCTTTTTTCTATTGTTAAACCTGTGTTCGACATAGTCAAGAATTTGTTGAAAATTTATTGCTAAATAAAAGTAATTGAGAGGGCAAGCTTTTAGAAATGTTTTTATTGTGTTTTCAAAAAAACATTCTAAAATGCATTATTATAAATTTTAGAAGCTACATTAAACTCATGATTATCCACAATCCGATCTAATGTTAATCTAAAAATTATTAAGAATCCCCAATTAAAAAAAAATATTTCAATATAAAAAAGACTGATTTTTTTAAGTAAATTATAATTGAGCCATTTGAGTGCAGCAAAGCACTTTCACTCTTCACTTGTCGTATACCAAGAATGCGTAGAAGCTCGATAGTGCTTCTGTTGTTAGCACCGAGAATGTGGAAATGCTGCTATTAGTTAGTATAATTTTCGCATGTATTGAGAGTGATTGTATTCATATCAATTACATTTTTTATTCATTTATCTCAACTGTAGTTTATAATAGCATAAGAATTAAAATAAAAGGTACTTGGTAAAATAAAGGTACTAAAATAAAAGGTACTTAGGAAAAAAGGAGTCAATACAAAAAAATATGTAACATTTTAACTTCAATTTTTTTTAAAATTGTCATTAGATCCATAAGAACAAAAGATAAATTTTACAAAAAAAATTGTTAATGTACAAAAAAATTTATATAAGAATAATTGGCTCATTTTTTTCTGCTGTACCAGAATCTGGCTTTAATACATCACTGCTTATCATTGTGTTTATCTTTTGCCCTTTTTTTTTTTTAATTCATTTGTAAAATTTTCTTATTTATGATTTTCATGCCTTTATACTATTTTTAAATTGCATATTTTTGTTAATGTTTTTAGTTGAAACACTTTTAAAAATTTCATTACTTTTTTTTATAAATATTTTTCATTCTTTTTTTCAGACATTTAGAAACCGTTTTAGAAAACTTATGGACACTTCTCAAAACTCCTTACAAGAGGACGCTACGGTTTTGACAGCGAATTTGGATAGAACAGAAGTTGCTCTGTTCAACTTGGGTCACAAAAGTCTGCTTGATCTAAAGAACTGGCAGCATCGAAAAAGTCAAAAAATCGTCACTGCGAATCTTGTTATGAATCATAAAAAGAGGAAACGTGCTATAATGGATGAAACAACTTAATGCTTATATCACTAAGAAAGATGGGAATTAATGTGTCAAAAGAATTGTTCTTAATTTTCAGTTATAATGATCTTCAAATAGTAGTTTCCATGGGTTTTTTTTTTTTTTTAAATATTGAATAAATATGCAATTTTGGCAAAAAATCTAGAAAACTTTTCTGAATTCTGAGTTTTATATTTTAAAATTCTATTTATCATAAAAATTGTGACTGAGCTTAATAATGATTTTTTACCTTAAATCTAAAAAATTTGTGTACTTGCATATTAGACCAACGAAGTGCTAACGGTTGCCAACCACCTCGAGCCAATTTACTTCGCTGGCAGAACTTTTTGATACATTACACCTACATTGTTTGGCTGTTTTCATGTATAAACTCATTTCATGTCCATTCAAACACGTATTTTTAGATGGAATAACTCCATAATTTTGGAAATTTGTCACATCACATTTTTTTTTCATTGGTCAAATTTTAAATCATTTTAATGAATCAAAAAAAGCTGTTAATGAGCTTTTGCGAAACCAACAAAATGTCGAATGATAGTTAAGGTTTGCACAATGTTTTAAATAATGATGGTTGTTTTGCCATTATTGGCAGTTTAGCAACTCATTGGTGGCACCTTCAAATTTGGCAATAAAGATTAATAGCTTAATACAGAAGTACCTAAATTTGTTGTTAATTAATTACAAAAATTGTTAGTAAAATCTATTGCAATGGCAGAAAGAAATTATGCGACAGTATTTTTCTTTGGTGTTTAAAGTGATTTCGCAATAAGAATAGCCTCTACTGCTGAATTTTACAAGTATTAATTTTATTAGCATTTCTGAATATATTTTAATGCAATGATTAAATTTCATTATTTATATATTAAGTCTTCAAAAATAATTGATTCATTGCCAAAAATAGTGCTAAAATAATTGAATTTTGGAGAGAAATATTTATTGATGTATATATTATTTGTTAAATTTGTGTTTCTTCTCTTGCATTAGTTAGCATATTAGTTGATAAAAATGATAGGCTGATATTCTTTTATTAAACATTATAAATGACATTTTTATTGACTATTTTAAAAATGACAATGAAAACCACTGCATTATTACAATCACTATATCATGTTTTTATAATCTGAAGGTAATATAGAAACTTCATATTGAGAAGTTTTATAATGTTATTTTTTTAAATAAAAAGCTTCATGTTTGTAATTTATAAGCATTGTTTTTCCCATGTATTTATATTAAATGAATTAAAAATATAAAGGAAACTTTTTTCAGAATTTACATTTGTATCTTGTGTTTATCAGCTGTAAGAAACTTGTTATGATTTATTGAAATGTATTCATTTACCTAATCAATCCCCGAATCAGTTATATTGTTTTTATATTTCTTCCTTAAATGTTTTTAAATAAAGTGTTTACTAATTTATATGACCAAAAGTGATTCATTCTTAGAAAAAGAAATACTTAGAAAAGAAATACAGATCTATCTTTAAAAAGTATATTTTGTACAATAGCACTGTCTCTCAAGGCTAATAATTGTAACAATCTTGAAACACCTTGGATAGAAGTATGACTTAATACATTCAAATAATGGTAGTTTGCTTTTTGGAGGGTTTTCAGGAAATTGTCCATATTTATGCTGTGTTTGTAAAGAACTTCTAAAAACCAGCTTAATCACAATGATCTTTTGATTTGTAAAGTCCACATTGATTTATATTTGAAAGAATGTTATTTAAAAGTACCAACAGAATGTAGTGTGCATTCTCCTTCTGATTAACATTCTTTAGCAATGTCATCCCTTGACACATTGTGTCACTGATGAGAGTATATATTTCATCTTCTCGAGTCTATTTAAAATAACTTTTGATAGATTACTATGGAAGCTCAGCAATCATTTGTTTTATTTTCAAAAAAGAAACATGTATATACATAAAGTATTTTTTAAACTTTATTTAATTATCTTATTCTTAATTGCAAGCAATTATGCAACAAGAACCTTTTTTTTAACCATTTCATGAATTTCAAATTTATGGTTAAAAATTATTCCTTACTAAATTGGAATGATCTGCTACATAAAATACAACCAATTTCAGTCCATTGCATAATAGTTAAATGTATGTAATAATTAATTTTAGAAAAATGCAGGATTAAAAAAAAATCTTATTTTATATTTTGGGGATTGTATGTATCTCTTCAATTTTTTTTTTATTTCAAACCAAAACAATTTTGAATCAAATCTTTTTTTAAAATTAATCTTTTGTTTATATCTATTGATAATGAAAAACATGGTACTATGGTCCATGGAATAATTTAGTTTTTGTTAAACCCTGTTTGTATACATTTTATGTCATAATTATTTACAATGTTTCATGTTAATAAACCCAGACAAGAGCTTGCACACCTTCACTCTCCTCCTCAATAATTAAATCTTTTATTGAGTAAAAAAAAAACAATAATCAGGATTTATTACAATATAACAAAAGCAGTTCATTGACATAAATGTATTTATAATCTTATATATGCAGATAGTTATCAAAATAATTAAAACACTTCAAATAAAAATAACATTTAAGAATGCACTTAAGCATCAAAATATAATTCCTTACAAATTTCTATATTTTAGGCCTCCGTGTGTCTGAAAAACATTTTTGGAATTTCGTTAACATAAACATGATAATTATAAAATGAAAATTGTTTTGATAATTCCAATACTTTCCCTACACTTTGTATGCTAGATAATAAAAATATTTGTAAAAAGTGCTGGAAAATTCATGTTACGACTAGTGTTCATATAATTGCTTTGAATCATTTTTGTATCCTACTCAGGTGAATGTTCATAAGTATTTTAAATATTTTCTAGCAAAGAACAAAATACATATTGCAATATTATAAAAGTTTTAATCTAATATTATAATAATTTACATAACTTTTTTATCATTCCTTTCATCAGGCATAATAGATTAGTAATTAAGGTATAAGATCATATATTCAATCCATCACCATTTAGAGTATAAACTCAAGTTTTCTTGAATAAATTAGATTGTTTTGTTCAAAAAATTATATTAATAAATGGAGGTAACTCGTCAATTTTTTATCATTTAAATAATCCATAATATCTTTTCATGTTTAATATAAAGAAAATTCATTTTAAATTTTTAGGTATTAAAAAGAAAATTTTTGTTTTTCAAAAACATTCCTCTAATTTAAAAGTTAGTATTATTTTTTTTAACAAAATCTGATATACTAAAATTTTACTTTAGAAAAAAAATTACTTACGAATTTTAAAGCAAGACTTTTCAATCTATCAAGTTAGTCATTTTCATATTTTATTAACAATCTATAAAAATGTCTTCTTATTTAACCATTAGAGCTCTAAACTTACTTAATTATAGTACATTTAAAGATAAATTTTTGCTTATAATAAGTAAGTCATTCATTTATATTAAAATTCTAAATGCTATATTTACTTTCACTGTATCTTTTTAAATCTGTATTCTCAGGAATAACTGGTGTTGCAATTAAAAACTTCAGATTCATTATTGTATATTGATAAGGTATCTGATATACACAACACAAAGAAAAATGGCATGCTGATCTTTTAATGAATCTTTACAAAAGATAGAAATTATTGACATATAATTTATAATAGGGAATTAGGAGAAAACAATTTTTTCTTAATATCACTCTTCTAAATTTACCTTCCTTTTTATATGATTGATGTAAGTCTCTGGTATATTATGCTTCCTAGAAAACAAAAAGTAAATTATAATTAAATCCCTATATACATAATTGCAATAATAACACATTTTATATAATTTAATTAATAATTTTTTGACAATGTTTTAATGATTAGCTGATAACTCGCACAGCTTGAAGTTTACATTCTAATTAAACTATTTTAATACACCTCAAATTTGCCATCATTATGGTGTCTTTCACAATAAAAAGCTGTCGGCAGACAATTCTTTACATAATGATATTATGTACATTGTCAACCATTTTGATTTTACTAACTTGGAATCCTAGGCAATATAAAGTGATTCCTTAAAGTAGATTTCAACCCAGATTTATTTCAAATGCTCTTTTTTTTTTTTTTTCTTCTTTCTTTCTTTTTTTTTTTTTACAATTATTATTACTAATTTTCTTGGACAAATATAAATCTTCTTTCAATCCTTATTAAATTTAACTTTTCAACTCTAACCTGTAAATGATTGAAAAAAAATTTGTGATTCTAAAAACAGAAACAATTGCATGTGCATAAAGTATAAATAAAATACTATTAGTAAATTTTTTAAAGAATATGTTAAATCTGAAAAACAAATTGTTGGCTTAAGAAGTTACAGCTTATATTTTTTTTAAAGGATATACATAAGAAGTATATTTCTTTAATCAATTTTAAAGTCTTATATTTCTTTAATTGATATCTCAATAGTAAACATTGTGTTGCGTTTTGTGCAATAGTGTCATCGAAATCTTTGGTCAGCTGTTGCTGATGCTCGTTGTCTGTCACAATGACCAAATTGTTGCCTTCTTCTCTGTCTTTGGTCGGTTTCAAGTGAAGATAAAAGTCTAAAAAATTAATATGTGCTATTTCTATCAACTCGATCATGTTGATTGTTTCTTCGTCGCTGTCATCGATTATTGAATAAGTGGCTGCTCTCGTCGGATTCGAACAATAGTACAGTTCACAGCGACAATAATGGTTTTTCTCGAAATCAATCTGAATCTGAATTAAAACTCGTATCAAGTAGCTGGCCATCGCTATACCTCCTGGAAACTTTCAAAAGGCTTATGGCTTCGGCAAAAGTGAAAATTTTCTTGTTTGGATAGTTTATTCCTAATTTTCATACAGAGTATCTCTTCTAACTGAGGCATAATAATTAATTTCAAAATCATTACAGAAATGCATATCTATCCAAGTTAGTAAATGCTCCAAAACATGTAAAGAATAATAATTTTTGAGTCCATGCTCATACTTCTGAAAAAATATATGAAGTCTAAATTTTTATATAGTTGCTCAATCCTATTAGATATAGTTAATAACATATTCTTGGTGTATAAAATTTTTTTACAAAAAGATATAGATTATAATCTTTTGCGACTAAAACAACTGATTAAGATATGAAACTGAATCTAGGGCCAAGAATACGGCTTACCTACACACACGTCAAAACCCTTTTTAGGGGACGGACTTCATTCATGCATCTCAGATCGTAATTTAGACCTGGAACAGAGAACGATCACCTCTGACCCAGTACCCTCAGTAGTATTACTCTCGACTTGGAGGACTTTGTGACCACGGCAGATTTAACGAGCACCAACCACCACACTCTCGGAGAATCTTCTGCCGGCGAGGTTTGAACTCGAAACCTAAGGAATACGAGTCCAACTCTCTACCAATCAGGCTATCCCAGTCCTCGTTTTGTAATTATCGGGTTAAATTAAATTATATAAACAGCCAGACAGGTATTGTTCCTCTGAGCTATTTTGCTCAAAAATTTGATGCAAATCTACAAATTACGTATTGGCTATATAACAAATTTTATCCGCCTAGCACAAAGCGTTTTAGAGTTTCTTTGTTACAAATTGACATTTTCGAAAAATGTATTTTTCGAAGGCGATCTAAAACGGGGAGAATGGTCAAAATCTAGAGTTTGAATTTTCTGTCAATTACCATACTTTCTCCACAGTGAAGGATATTTTTCGCTATGACTTCCTCGATACTAAATCACAGAGAAAAATCTTCTCTGTGATTCTACTGATACGATAAAGTAAAGAAGACCTATTTGGTCACGAAATACTTACCTCAGTTCATTTAATTTCTCCTTTTTCAAAACATCCAGCATTTCATTTCGACGCTTTTCTTCCTGCCGTAAATGGATGCCATCTCTGTAAAATTCCCTCTTTTCATTGATTCGTTCCATTTCTTTCTTCTTCATCTGTTCCTTGAGCTCATCCAAGTGCTTCAAATTGGCCAGTTTTTTGAAAAGGTCCTTTCGTTTTTCTTGTTCTGTTTCTAGTTTTAGTTTTCTAATTGGAAAAAAATAGCAATAATTAATGAGAGTTTGTCATATCATTTTAGACTACTTGTACTTTGAAATAGATTTGAATTTACTTAAAAAATGGGAAATTAGTAATTAATGAGGAATAGGCAATAAATATTGGTACTGTTGTTGATTTCGTGTTCCACTTTACAACGGAAGGAGGGGGGTACAGTAGCTTCTGAGGATAAGGACCCCTGAGCACCCGAGGGCTGAAGTCTGACTTCTAGCTCACACACGTCACAAACCCTTTTTACGAAGCGGACTTCATTCATTCATTCCTCGACAGATTGCAATTTAGATTTGGAACAGAGAACGATCACCTCTGACCCTCCAGTGATATTTCTTTCCACACTGAGGACTTTGTGACCACGACAGATGTAACATCCACAACGTGCTCCTACCACCACGCATACGGAGAATCTCCGGTTGGTGGGTTCAAACTTGCAGCTCTACTTTTGAATACCTATTTTATAAAGAACTTCACTGCTTTTTAAAATTTTCTCAGTTATGAGGCACTAATTTTTTTCATATAATGTATTTTTTCCATATACTATATTCATATACTTTTTATTTATTAATTATATCCCTATATAATACACAATGTAATTAAACTTGTTATACATTGAGTATTTATACATTTAAAGTATTATACATATAAAAGCTATAATTTTATACATAAAATAACAATTTATATATATAAGATTTTTTTAAATGCACACATAACGAAAACATAATAAATATTTTATAAATAACATAATAAATATAAAACATCACATAAATATATATTTTCTAATGGCTCGAACTCAGAGTTATATTAATTTTCATTTAAGAACTGGGTACCAGTTTACTACTTAAATTTACTAAGGTTTTACATCTGTTTGCTTCCACTGAGGGAACTAAAGAATCAGCAGTTTTATTAAATTTATGCTAGAATTAATTAAATAAAAAGTGGAAATTGGTTCAGGAAATAAGAAAACATTTTAGAATGAAATTAATATGGGTTAGTTAAAAATAAAACTTAAGCAATTAACTAAGATTTAATTTAGATTTAATAATATCAAAATATTTTTCCCTTACTCCAATAAAGCTTCTAATTCCTTAATATTTGCAGCTGCTTTCATACGTCTTAAATTTTCCTGTTGTTCAAGCTGCTGAGCCCGGGATTTTTTCAAATCTTCCATTGTCTTCTTCTTTTTCATTGCAGCCTCCCTTTCTTGCTGTCTATATTTCCTCTCTTTTTCTTCAAGAGCCCTGCGAGCTCGAAGAGCTTCCTATAAAATTGAAAAAAAAAAAATCTCAACATACAAAATGTTTTTAAAATAACAATTTTCTTCAGAGGAAAAAAAATCTTCAGTTATTTGACTGAACAATTTCCAAGAAAAGATGAACGTTATAACAGACTAAAAGTTGTCTAATTCAGTATCAATAGGATCAAAATAAAAATTCAATTCATGCAAATATTCTGCTCAATAAAAACTGAAAATGAATACAGCAAATGGTATAGTAAAATGTAACATCAAAAATAAATAATAATTCATTGATATTAATAAGGTAATAATAATTTTACAGAATTTATTATTTTTAATATTGTTCAAATTTTTTAATGATTTAAAAAATATTTTCAAAAATATGTTTTATAAAAAATTAAAAAATATTAACCTGTATATAACAGTTGTACAGTAAAATTTCAAATTAAATGAACAATCAACATCTAATATGTTAAAAGCTTTAAAAAGAGAGATTTTATTTTATTGGATACATTATAAACATGTTTTTAAATGAAAATAAGGAATTTAAAAAATAATTTAATAACAACACATGGATTAAAATATTGATACATTCTGTAAAGAAAATGATTTCAAAATAAAATTGTTATTAGTTTTTATTTAAATTAGCCAACATAAATTCAAATGATATGTGATATTTCAACATCATGTTAATAGAAAATTAAAGCAGCAGAGAAAATTTTATGCTATTTTTTAATTAAAATTAAAAATATATAAAGTAACTGCTGTAAAGAAATTATTATTGAAAAATTTTAAATAAGCTGTTTAAATATTTAATTATTTTATTGATATGAATAAAAAAAATATATAGATAATTGCTTGCCTCAAATATTTACAAGAACCAATGCTTTTTACTTACTAAACAAGTGCATTCAGAATATATGCAAAATTAGAAAACACTGCACAAATATTGTATTTTTTATTACTTGTTCTGCATATAGACTAGAAGCTTTCTCTTGCATTTCCCCCAACTTTGCTAATTCCATTTCTCTTTGACGTTTTGCTTCCCTTTCTGCAGCTTCTTTAGCTTCCTCTTGAGCCTTGAATTAAATTATTTATTATTTAATTATCATAATTACTGCATTATATTTTTTTAATTCAAAAATACAATAGTATTACAAAAAAATCTTCGTAAGAGGAAATTATCAGTTTTTAACCCAGAATGTCACCATGACATAATTTATTTTGATCTTCGCAAATCTATTCATTGATATACAAATGTGACAAATTTGATTTTTTGGCAACTCTCAATAACAAAAAGTTAATTGCTTGTAATGGTTCTTATTTTATGATAAACAAGTTTCTTAAAAAAATGAAGTTTGGAAAAATAGACATGAAATGACTTGATTATGTAAATTGCTAGATGAGAAGTTAGATTCAAAAGAGTTCTGAATAAAACATAGTTTTAAATCAAATACAAAAATTTTTCCTGTAAAACTCTCAACTAAAGCCAGTGCGCCAACTTCCTCACCAATCAAAAGACAGTAAGCATGTGAAATCTAGGAGATTAACTTATTAAGTTTGTAAATATAAATATGGACTAAATTTGTGTAATTGCTAGTATACTGTTGCTAGTATACTGCTAGTATACTGTTGTGTAATTGCTAGTATACTGTTTTGTGTAAGTAGTTGTGTATTGAGTCATTTTTAATTGTTAGGGCCCATTTTTATTGCATTACACTTACATTGTTAGGTAAAAAATATAGTAAAAATTTTTCAAAAATGTTTAAATCTCCATAATTTATTAGACTCAAATCAAAATGTGTTACTTGAATGTTTTAACAGTACAATGGTAAAAACAATTCTTAACCTTTTATAATTAGCTGTATAATTAATGAAATTTCTATTAATAATTAATAAAAGGTTGGGAATTATTTTTATTTTTTATAAATATAAATCTTAACCTTTTATTAATTAACCTATTATTAAATATCACTAGAAACACATTTTTCTCTTACATAAACTATAAAAACTCAAAACAGTATGAAATAATTTACAATATATACATAATTAAATACTGACTATTAGTATTCATGAGATAAATATTTCATGAACATTAATAATCAGTACTTAATTTATGTTTTTACGTTTTAATTTTTCCACCTTTTTAAATTAAACACTTAATTTTAAAGTAAACAAGATAATTCTTTAAAAATTTCCATTTTCAATTATTCCAAATCTTCCCTCCATCCCCACCGCCGAATCAAAGGTGCCATGTAGTTGCAAAATAAATTCATTTTAGAACTTTCCAAAAATTGTGGGAGGTTTTATTTTAATTAATTAATTTATTTTTCATTTTGCTTTTGATTTAACGAAGGACATAATGTAACTTTGTTCTACTTTAGTATATAATAAGAATTATGGCTAAATGTCAAGCTAAGTTCATTTTTTAAATTATAGAAAATTCTTCTTAAATGTGAGAAATTACAACTAAAAATGTAGCAACATTTTTTTTGTAGGCTATAAATTTATCTTACATTTATATGCATTTGATGTATTCAACAAAAAATGCAATAATTATAAAGTTTTGAAAAATTTAATATAATCTATTACTTTATATTAATTAAAAATAATGGGAGTTTCCAAAATATATTCTTTCTTTTTTCTTTAGAATTAAATACAAATTTTTATCATCAACTGCTATATATAAAAAAAAAGTAACACTTAGTAAAGGAGAGACTATATCTGACTCGCAAAGTACATAACCTATAGCCCATTTTCAGTTTATCTGCAATAGATAATTTTCACAGATAATATTTTATAAAATAAGCAATGCTTTCTGGCTTTGAGTGTTACTATACTGTTACAAACCTGTAATGCTGCTTTCGAGCATGATTAGTTCAATCACTGGAAAGACCGTTTTACGATCAGCTTTGTTTGGTACTGATTCAATGCCGCGTCAGTAATCTCAGAGCTTGGCAACAAAATAGATACTACTGGAAACTTCGAGAACTTAAGCATTAAATGAATAGGAATCGAGATACGCCTGCCTGATCTAGAACCTTCTCGGTCTGCCCGCCTGACAAGTACTATACAAGGCTGACAGTCTCAAGTTGAAGTCAGTTTGAATCGTGAAACGATTCGTTGTGAGGAGATCAAGCAATTGCCGAAACGACTGGGTGACGAGTCCTGTTGTTTATTGTAGAAGCAATATCGTGTCATGAGTCGAGTAGCCAGTCTTGTAGTAGTGAGACTGCAGTTGGAGACAGTGCAAAATTGCAGCCCTTTAGAGAGACCATAGAGTGGTTCTACAAAGATTCCTTTTCCAGTTGAATTTTGTTCGGTATCTTTGGTCGATTACTAATAGTTGTTTGTTATGTGACGTCCTGTGTTTGTCTCAACTAAGTATTTGCCCTCTTTCTATTAGTGTCTTTATGTTAAATGAACTTCATCATCATTCGTTGATGTGGTCTGCTGAATGTTTTTATGCCGTTAACTTCAAATGAACCTGGTGATTTTACTGACTTAATAGTAAAACTAAAGTTCAGTAACAATATCCCCCCGAGGTATCCAAACAGTGATAGAAAATTATCTAAAATAAATAAAACTGGCAATCTTATATTTAAAAAAAAACATACTGCTTTTAATCTTTGATATTCAGCAATAACTTTATCTTCTTTTTCAGACTGCTGCCTCATAGCTTCTTTTCTTTTCAGTATTTCTTCATTTTCTTTTTTTAACTCTTCCTATATTATGAAATATTTATTTTTAATGAATCCAAATGAACTGTATACATACAGAGGTTTTTCTTAAAAATCAATATATAGAAAGATATATTTTGATAAAGTTTTACTGAAAACTCATCTTTAAAATCGAAATATCATGAGTGATTTTTAATAAGCACTTTCTGAATATAATTTTAATGGTTAATAAAACTAATTTTCATAAAAGTTCACATCATTAACCGTTTCTGATAAGTCAGTGACACTATATATAAAGGAAAAAATTGTACTGTAAAATATTTTATTTTGAAAATTTGCAAGGAAACATATATAATTTTTAAATCCACTATTTAACTATAAAATATGAACTAAATTAGAGCATTCATAAAGCATTGAAACACATAATTCATCATTATCTCAATATCATTTCATAATAAAAAAATTTATTCAAATTCTTTTCTTCTTTTAAAAAAAGAATGATGTTCTTAAAGAAAAAATACTTACAAAAATAACAAATTATTTTCTTTTGAAAAAACTTTTAGAAATCCTAGAATTTTACAATGAATTTTAATATTTTTTTCAAGTAATCAAAAAATTATTTAAAAGGTAACTATAATAAAAAAATTAATGAGCAGTTATTGATAATGGGATGTTAAAACATCTCACTATAAATAAAACAACAAACATAGAACTAAAAATATTTAAAATAACCCATATAACAAATATTTTTAATAACAGATAACTTTAAATAGCCTTGACAATTTGTCCCTATCATTCAATATTTGTTTGTTTTCACATCATACCGGTTAATTAAGGATAATCTAAGTCAATACTGCAAAAGGAATTTGTTTTTCCAGTATTGCTACAAATTTAAATTCTACTTCTTTCATACAGTGATGGAGTTTTAAAAATATATGCTTTAAAGCATAAAAAACTTATATAGATAGATATAGATTCTATTTATTGATTAATATTTTAACCCTTCTTACCATAACTGATTTCTTTTTTAACTGCTTTAGTTTCAACTCTTGAAGATCTCTCAGTTGATTTTCTTTCAGTTTCTTTAAAAGTAATTCTCCTTCTTTAATTTTATTCTCTTCATCTAACAACTTCTTTTCCTTATTCTCTTTTATTTGTTCCTGAAGTTTTGATGCAGCTCTGAAAAAATTTAATTAGCTAATAAACAATAAGTAAGCAGAGGGGACATCTATGTTTGTGTACTTAATTTACTTTTTAAATTCTTAAATAATGAAAATGACAAATGAAATATTTTTTTTCTGGTGCTATTTATTCTTGTGACAGTAAAGATTAAATGCAGTTTTTGCTGGTTGGTGAATCATTCTCCCATGTAAAACTATATGCATGTATTAAATAAAATTATTTAAGAAAATTATATTTTAATACAAACTTTTTTTCCTAAAATTAAATCTGTTGATCAATAATATAAGATATAAATACCCAGGTCTTCAGTATTTTAAGGATGATGACAAAATAGAATATGTATACTTTGTCTTTTCAAAATATGATAGAAGATTGAAAAATAATGTCAAATATTCAGCAGTTATCCTCTTTTCCATAAAGATGAAAAAGCATCTTCAAATAAACAAGAGAAAGACTGCATCAAAAGTAATGAATCAACTTTATTAAGTTTAATATGCAAGAATTACCTACTAAATATGTTTAAATTAAATTAGATTTATGTCGACTACATTTTCTGGACACACCATCTTAAAATACTGATTTTTTTCCATTTTTACATATGATTATATAGTAAACATGTATAAAATTATGCAAAATAAAAATCAAAGAATAATATAATAAATAAAATATAATAAATAAAATAAATAAATATAATAAAATAAATATAATAATATAATAAAATAAATATAATAATA